>CAUYPO010052674.1:0-14905 GCA_963574435.1 Cheirogaleus major
GTTGGTCTAGCAATAAAGATAACATTAAAAAATAATTACTGAATTATTTAAATGCCACAAACTATGAAATAAGACAACAGGATCTATGAAATAAGACAATAGGATCCTATAGAAATACTGGCCTTGGTTGATACTATAAAAGCAATTTTAAGTAGAAACCTGAAAAATGACCAGGAGGTAGAGAAAATTAAATTGGTACAGAGAAGGAGATATGTACGATGTTTTGGAGGCAAGAAATAATTTCACAAGTTTTAGAAATATATAACAATATGGCAGAAGATTAAGATAAGGCCGAATGGGTAAGCAGAACACAAATCATGAAGAAGTTATGTGTGGCAGAATGTATTTGCTCAGAGTTCACCATTGCTTCTAGACCTTTGCTGTTATTCACTGTGAGTGGAGTAAAATTCTCCTGTAACTAAGCTTGGCTATGTGATTTAATTAAACCCACGTACTGTGCATGCGGGGCAGGGAAAGAAAGAGAGAAGACAGACCCTGTTCTGACTGAAGGTCTTTTTTTTTTATTATTTCATTATATTATGGGGCCACAGATATTGTTAGGGTTACATATATTGCCGCTGCCAACCCTCCCCCCCCCACTGTGCTAGAGCTTCAAGCATGTCAACCCCCTGGTGGTGCGTGTCACACCCATTATGTAAGTATACACTCTTCCCCTCCCCCCACCTGCCCACCACCCGATAAAAGTGGGTTTTTTTTTACATTTTGGTTACATTGTATTTCTTTGCCTCTCCCTAAGAAGGGTTAGAGGTATTCCCTTCCCCCACCACAATGCTCCCATATCCCAAAGATGTGGGTCTCTCCCCCTCCCCCACTCCCTGGTGAACACTACCACCATTTGAGCACCATAGTTTTAATCAGTTAGAACCAATTTGATGGTGAGTAGATGTGGAGCCCATTTTCCTGGTCTTGTGCTGCCTCACTTTGGATAACAGGCTTAAGCTTAATCCAGGATAGTATAAGCAGTGCTAATTCACTGTCGTTCCTTAGAATTGAGTAATATTCCATTGTGAGCATATACCAAATTTTAATTATCCTGAATGTCTTAACAGGCCCCTCTTGAGCTTCTGCTGTCTGCTGTGTAATGACACACCTTAGTAGCCATGACTTCTTCATCTTGGGGCTAGGATGAAGACACGTGGATCTGATCCTGACCTAGTCCAGCCTAGCTGACAAGGCTGGCCAAGAGCAACAAAGCTACAACCAACCTACAAGCCCGAGTGTAAAATAGATGATTATTGCCTTAAGTGACTTACATTTGGTGGTGGTCTACCATACAACAGTGACGCTTCTGGTTATTGGTGTTTCATTTTTTACAAATCTTAATAAATTTAAAAAAATCTTGCTGAGATTATTGAATCATGTTAAATTTATATTAGTACTTTAACTTAGAAAAAAGTTGCCATCTTTATTATGCTGAGTCCTTCATCCCAAGGATGTAGTTGGTCTTTCCATTTGTTCAAGTTTCCTTTTGAGTGATTTGGTAGTAATTTATGTATTTTTATACTGTTATTATACATTTTTAAAAAGTATATTTCTAGGTATTTAATGTTTAATCAATCTTTACCATCTTTAATCTTGTTATTGTATTTGATATTTATATAAAACTCTTTAGTGAAACTCATCTCAAAAATGGAAGAAAGGTGATTTGTTTATATGAGTTTCTTTCTTTTAGTTGTAATTTTATATTTTTAGAGTTAGGAGTAGGGCATGTTTAAATAATTTGGGGAAATATTTATACAGATATGGAGTAGTTTCAGATTTTGACGAATAAACCTGAATAATTTTAAACTGTTCTAGTTATAAAAATAGAAATTTAATTAAACAATGCTACTTAGGAAAGTTTTTGATTGATTCAGAGAGAAATTTATTGATTTAATAAAAATGCCAAATACATTTATTAAGTGTGCATGTGTAAAAGAGCATACATTTTTGAAAGGAAATTTTCAGTTTGTGTTAAGAGCCAAGCAAATTTTCACACCTTTTATCAGACGTATTGGTGTATCAGGAAATTCACCATTTTACATAAGCCTCATTTCACTCATAGGCTTTTGGCCACCCGCGGATACCTCCTCATTTTGTAACACCTTTGGTTACCCCGGCTGCCTTAAATGTGAGTGCTAGGCCCCCTGCATGGTTTCCATGGCACCCACCACGGTGTAAACCACAACGTAGTCCATGCTCAGTTCCCATTCAAGGAGTCCCAGGAATGCACTGGGTTATACCACTTCCAGATTCGAATAAAATAGCATCAGAGAGCATGATTAAAGGATGCCTACGTTTCTCTCAGAAGGACTAGCTGATATATTCTGGAAACATGGGGAAGTTAACGCCTCATGAGACAAATGTTGGCCAATGAGAAACGGGGGAAGGAAAGAACTGGCAGAAAAATTCCACTCCCGTCCTCCCTCTGATCTGCTCTTCCGTCGCCCTGGACTTTCATACGGCCTCTTCAGAACGCCCTGTATGATTTAGACACTGGCTGTCTTTTTGTGTGAAGTAATATATCACCTGTTATTTGCCTACTTTTTCTCTGCATCACATCTAATTTCCCTCACTTGCTGCCTGAGGATTATGCCCTTGATTAAAGCATTAGCATGTGAGTTACACAGCAGACGGTTTTGCTTTTTTTTCTTAGGGAACCAAGGCTAAGACATCTATCTATTTTGAAATTCTTCTAATTAGCATAGAAAGAGTTCACGTATAAAGGTGTTCTTTTAACATAATTTGTAAATTCATTAAATATTGGAGACATATTAAATGCCCAACAGAAGAAAATGTTTTAATTATTTTTGTCCATAAGTTGGTATTCTGCTCATCACTAAAATACATAGACATTGAAATAATACAATGAGAAATTAGATAATGTTAAATGAAACAGGTAGAACAGAGAATATGTTATACAGCGTGACTTCAAAATTTTAAAAAATTACAATTTTTAGCAGTTATAGTTTGGTGAGGACACAAATATTAGATTATTTTCTAGTATGAAAAAATCTTGTCCCTCTTTTATATTTTTCTTGTTCTTATAATCAACACAAAGCATTTTTTATTTGTAATATGTTCAGTAGCAACAATCTAATTTGTAAGAACCTAAATTTGAATTTGCATTTAGCTAGTTATGTCATTAAAGAATAATTATGTAGCAAAACACTTTGAAATCATCATCCTCTAAAAATTTTGGGTAAAATTCTAAATATTGCATAAAAATGCAAAGTAATACAGTGTTCTAGAGGCATGAAAACAGCTTTGTTCTGTAAACTGGAACAAGCCTTCAAGGCTCAGAAACCAGGCATTTTTACTGCGATTAAGAATATGAACCAATTCATAAAATGCAACAAATTCTAAAGTCATAAGCATTAATCTTCAGAATGAAAGCCCAGAGTACACCAAAGTAGGTATAAATATGTAAGTGTATAATGCATAAAATTTCTTAATTTAAAGTTTAATGATATTCTATATGGCTGTTTATATATTATCCTATACAATTTTCACAGAAATGATAGTATCATTTAATTTTAATGTTAAATAATTAATATAATATATTCGTATAACATAAATTTCAAAATTTAATTAGAAAAATATGATTCTTCACAAAATGAATGTTATGATGCCAATACTTAGCACCATGGTATCCTATAGGAAGGGTTTCTGAAACAATCTTATTCATAATTATTCCAGGTATGTTATTTCAGATATTCTACTGACTGTGTGATATGAATTATGTAAAGGGAATGTTGACAAGATGATTGCTTTCAACTCTAAAATAATGAAGATTATTAGGTGCAATTTGCTTTTCTTAGACACTGCAGGCTCTTTTTTATTTGACCATACTCCATATTTTTACTATTATATTTCTCAGTAGATGATAAATCTTGTCATGATTGGTATATTTAGATGCTCCTAAACGTATAATACATGATCAAAAGCCCTCACACTGTATGATTTATTGAGAATAACCTTTTGTTTTGGAATGGCATATGTTACTTTAAAAAATTGCTAGGTTTTGTACAGCTAATAAGTTTTATTGCACGGCCTTTCAATAGACAAATCTATTTTTCTTTTCTTGCACGATGACCATTTATAACAAGGATTGCTATTTGCGACATTGATGGCCACACCTAAAAACATAGCAATCAGCTATAAAATATAAAATTTGAAAGTTACCAAATATCATCTTATTATCTCTGCTCCGGCCTTTCCATAATCATAGAGTTCGAAATGACCAATTTACTCACTTCTGCGCTTTAAGGCACTTGCTAAGGAACAAATAATACTTCCATCTACCATCCTTCTAAGAATTCTACTTCAGTTCTATGGCTGGGCTTAAAGGATTTGAGTTTTCTGCTTTTGTGAAGAGTAATAGCATCGGTGTGAAGATTTATTTTTAAGTACTGGGAAGAGGTAAATAACAGAAATGAGTCATCTTAATTGCATTTATTTGTCTTCTATTATGGTTTTTGACAATCTAGACCTAATAGCCCTGTGAAGCAAAACTTCATATATGATTAATTATTATTATTACCACTTTATAAAGGCCTCGATATTTTCACAATGCATTCACAGTCATATGCCACTGAATCAAATTGGTCAACAACATCAATGAATTTCTATGTATTGCTTTGTGACCTACTATATCGGAATTTAAGTATTAATAATAAAAGTGCCTCTAAGAGAAGTTCTCTTAAGCTTTTTGACTTACTTTCTTGTTTGCTACCTTATACTATACTTCCCTTGAGAAAAGAAACTACATTTTATTTATGCTTATATTAGAGTCAGAGCCTTATTCTTTGTAAGTAACCAGTAGATCATTACTGGAGAAATTTATGAATTCACCACTTAAAAGGCTATGAAGGAATGAGCCAACAATCAGGGAAGTAGGATGAAGTGGGAGGAATTAAATGTCCCGATCCTGGGGAATAATGTTGAAGTGAAAGATTGAGAAACATAAAGAAGCCATTACATATTCTTCATTCTTTTTATGAGTAAAGAATACAAAGTGGACAATGAATAATAAACAAGCAAATGTTATCTTCTTTGCAAATTAGTCTAAACCCATTTCTGCTTAAGTTGCATTCCGGATAGAAATGTCTGGGTATAGTAATGGTAAATAGTTTATATTATTTATTAACTTAATAATTTGAAAAATACTTTTTCAAGCCTCTACTTGAGTATATCCATATTCTTATCCAAAATGGTGTCTGGGGCTACTGGCAGAGATTAAAAGAAAGGACAAGTCAATTGTTTCCTTGCCCATGTTCCTAAAGCAAATAACTCTTATTTCTCTGAATCAAATATTAATCTCAGGTAGAAATTATGTTTTATAAATGGCATTGTGCAGCATGGAAGTTAGAAAACCACTGACTCTGAAGTTTCTTCTAACATTCAAACTAAAGTTGATATTTTTATGCTTTGTGCCTTTTACATTAATTATGGTAGGATAGAGCTATACATTTTTAGAGAAGAAAATAAAGGCTTTAATTTCCATAGGCTATATGAATATTCCAGACTCACAGACATCTGCTTTCTCTACCTGTAAAGAGACAGACTCTTCATGTTTTCATCCAAAAACCTCAATTATTATTTTACCCCATGCGTCTGAGAGATAGAAAACCACCAATAACTTTCCCTCTTGACTTTACTGTTTCAGAGGTTCCAGTGAGGTTAGGTGATTTATTAGGGATTGCAACAAAAGCCAAAATTAGAGCAGGAATTTCTGGTCACCCATTTTTTATTTTCTCTTTCAGCCTGAATTCTCACCCATGTGCAAAGAGCAGGTGTGCTACAAACTATAATCCTCTCAAATTTACTTTATAGCAGCAGGAGCTATGTGATAAATTCCCAGTGGCATTTTTAAGGAAACTGAAGGCCTATAGGAGGAAGCAAAAGTCAGCAACTAAAAAGAAATCAACTAAATTAAACAATTTTAACAAAGGACCAATATATCTAATAAAAGACCAGTCTATTTATATTGCACTTATGTAGAGGTTTTCAGGATCCTCTACAATTGATAATTAACTATGAACATATTTGATCAGTATGTAGCAAGAGAAGTAAATCTCTTTCATTATAATTTAATGTACGATTAGATAGGCATCATATCTTTTCCGGCTAGAAATATCCCTTTTTATTTAATGAGGTTGATTCTCTGTCAGAGAGTACATTGAGTGATATTCAAAATAGGATAATAATTTGAGTCTCTCTTCCACATTTATGTACCCCTAATAAATATTCATAAATTTATTCTTTTGCAACTTATAATTAATATCAGAAATAATAAATTACAGAATTTGAATGTAGGAAAACAAATCAGTGCCTATGAACCATAGTATTTCCCTTCTTTAGATTGTACACTGAATTTGGTAAGAGCCAATTGCTGTCTTAAGTTTCAATTTTCAAAATTTACTCACATACATCACACTGAAAATGATATCTTGTATTCATGAAGGGGATCCCATATTATTTGTACCTGTGGGATTGCTGGGTTTGCATGAGAACATAAAGTTAATTATAAGGAATAAACTGGTGTCTTTGATTGTAAAAACGCCCATACTTTTTAGCCATCCTTTACTCAAAATGTTTGTGCTACTTCAGAGAAGATTAATTTTTAAGTAATTCTACAGACTACATGACTATTGATTACTACATTAGTGATAATAATAAAGTTACTGATTAAGTTTAATGAGTCACCACCATTGACTACATCTTGCCAAATCAATGAGCAAATCTTTGTCCTCTTCTTACTTAAATTATCAACTGCATTTGCAATAACTGATCACTCTCCTTCTTCGTTGAACATGATGTTCTCTAGTTCTCTGAGATGTCACAGTAGAGCAATTTCTTCTTTGTAACTTTCTATTTCATTTTTTTCTTTTGACCCTTACTCCACTAGAACATGTAAATATTGGAGTGTCCTTTGTTTATTGATGACTTCCAGATGTCTAAGTTTGGATTTTCCCATGAGTTTCAGAATAGTACAGTCAATAGTCAATGACTACTATTGAGATTTCTAACAAGCATCTCAAGATTTCAGTTATTGTTCTTTTCCCTCACCTCGACTTAAACTTTACCCTCTGATTGCCTCCATCTAATAATTCATGCTAAGACTCTAAGAGTAACTCTGCTTCGTTTTTTCCTTTACATTCCTTACCCAACATGTAAGTTCTGCTGGCTCAGTATCCAAAATACATCCTGAATCAGATCCCTTACTTTCTTCAGTTACAACCGTATCCAAGCTACCATTAGCTTTTACCTGAACTGCTTGTTGCAAGAGCTCTATTCTCAACCCCTTGATTTCACTCTTGCTTCCCCCAGATTTCAACTTCATGAAGTTACATAATCAAATATAAACAATCCAATGGTTCATTATGAAATGAATAACATTAAAATTATCATGTTGTGGAAGGCATTCCACTAGTTGGTCTGCAACCCTCTCTAAGCTATGGTTCAGCTGACCTTTTTTGTCTCTAAAAATGACCAAGCACATTTTCATGTTAAAACATTTGTACTTTATGTGTCTACTTGAAAATTTCCTATATGTCTCCCTAGATCTTTGCACAGATGCTTTCTTCTCATCATTCTGCTCTCAACTCAAATATCAATAAATCCTTCCATGAAAGAAGACTTCAAACATTCTCTAGTACATCACCCTATTTTACACAATTCATATGACTTACCATTATTTTTTAAGACTATCTTTTAGTGCAGCTGTAGGTTCTTGGCAAAATTGAACAGAAACTTCCTGTCCCCACATATACACAACCTCCCCCATTACTCACGCCTCCCTCCAGAGTGGTACATTTGTTATGATTGATTAACCTACATGGACACATCATAATAACCCAGTAGTTTATATAAGAGTTCACTCTTGGTGTTGTACATTCTATAGTTTGGACAAACGTATAAAGACATGTATCCATTATTATAGTAACATAAAAAATATTTTCATGCCCTAAAAAATCAGTTCTTGTTTCTATATTTTGGGGTATTTTTCTTATTAGAATGAAATGTTTCACCAGTATATTCTTAGGTATTGGAAAGTACATATTAATATGTGTTGACTGCAGCAATTGAAAAAGGGTACAATAAAAACATTCTAAAAATTATATTTCAAATATCAACTGACCTAGCGTTCTTCAATCCTGCATTGCTTATTACACTGGAGTAAACAAAATATTTCTCAGCATCTGTTGAATAAGTCACTCTACTCTCAGATTAGCAGTTGACCAATAAAAAAAGAACAGCTGGAGGAGACACTTTTCGCAGTCCCGAGGCAGATCTATTCCCATTACATTAATCTCAGGAGGTTTATGTCTGCCCAAGGACATCTCTGAATAACAGTTTCAAGAAATTTCTGCTCTAAGGTATCAAGTTCTGAAAGAATAAGTACAGAATCTCAGTATTCTACTATAAGAGTATAATCTAGATTTGTATTGATCAAAAGAACTTGACCTCTAGACTCAAAATAGTTTCTGGCACAAAGACAAATGGAATGGTAAGTTAACAACTGTGCTTTATTCCAACTTCATATAATCCATGAAAAACGAAGATTATTAGTTTGTTTATATTGGGGTTGATATTTACTTTTGCTTGCTAAGCACTGCTCAATGAAAAATTACATCATAACTTTAATGAATATTAAAGACTTGAGATAAAAAAGACAGAGTTCAAGTAGTTAAAAGATCTAGGTCCAAATCATTTGAGTAATGCCAAGCAAATAATTTCATGTAATTTCACTACAGTCTTAAATGTCACCACATGTTTTAACTCCATTCTGTTCCTCCCTGTTGAGTAAACTCATTACCTCCTAAAGAAGCCTGATTCAACCTTTGAGCAGCTCTAATATATAGAATGCTCTCTATGGACAATTATATTATGAGGAATTTAAGCTAGAAACTACCTAAATTTTATTCTATTGTAAACATCTATAAGGGATCTCCTTTAGTATTTTATTCCTTAATTTATAAAGTCACAATTTAATTCATTGTGAAAAGATGACTGCCAAAGAAAAGAATGACTTTTATAATATATGTTCAAGCCAAACATATCTAGAGAAAAAATCTCCTTCTTGGCTACTTTAGCTCATGGGATATTCTGAAGTACTGATTTTAAAGGGGGCAAATTAATAATCTCAAAGATAGCAATATAATTTGAACAGACTTGGCAATAGAATTAGAATAAAAATCATGTGACTTTCATTTTTTCTGTGACTTAAAAAATATAATAATGAAACATGAGATACAGCTCATTTATTCCCTGCTGAGTCTAGTTAGAAGTTTCACTTAATTTAATTCCAATGACTTTGACAGGAGGAGGGATAAAATAATTTTAAAACACTTAGTTCTAAACATAAAGAAAAGTCCTCCATATATTGCTTCCCTGTGTGATTAAATCCCACATTTAAATCTCCATACCTGATCCTTCTCTCATGATCCAGTCGTTGTACTTCAACTGTAGGTGGAAAGTCTTTACTTAATCTAACAGAAGTTCAATGTCACCATGCTTAGCTGTGCTAGGGAGGAGTTATTCATTAAGTATTATCAATACTTCCTTGGAAAAGCTTTATTTTCCATTCCTGAACAATAGTTCTGGATAAACTCATTATTGATTCAATCTGAATTACAAGCCTTTTCCATTGCACTTCAATGTTACACCTATAATATCCTCTGTTAACATCTTATTCCTTTGCTTATCCTTTTTCCCTAGTGCACATTTATTCCCCATTTGTTCCTCCCTTTTATTGTTTTGAAAAGACTTAGCTTAATCATCAATTTCTTGATTTCCTTTTCTTCCTGGAAACAGAGTGAATCATCTCTTCTCTCTACCTCTATTATTTCTTTATATATTTCTACCTTTTTCTTTATCACAATGAAGGGATATTGTATCAATTTCTTGCATCCCAAAGGGACATAATTTTTTATTAATCACAAATTCCTACCATTCACTAGATCCCTGGTATATTACGGGAGCTCAAAAAGGATTTTGTGAGTAAATTCATAAATGAATGAGTCAATGAAGTGAATGAATAAAAAGGTGACTAGCTAGGTTTCATATCTTCCTGATTTTACCCTCCTAGCCAGTCTGCAGATATCACTACAAGCTTTAGGGCCTTTGATAGCAAGTTCCTCTTCTGTGACAACTTTTTTAGGGGCTTCTTGGTAATATGAGCAGCAAAAGATCTTTACACAAGCCTTGCATTGCCATGAAAATTTATCTGTGCTCCAGTAATTTGTATAGGTTGTTACCCTCTCTCTGTTGGACCTGCCTAGATTTTTCTTTCTAAAGAAAAGTTTTAAATATGTCACTCCTTTGATTGGAAATTTTAAGTGGTTTCATGTTACCTATTACACAAAATTTAAACTGCAGAGGCAAATCATCAACACACCAAAAAGTCTAGTTGCTGTCAGTATTTGCAGTTTAATCGCCTTTAGATCATTAAATATGAAATGCCCAATTTCGAGTCAAAAGTTTAGTTTGTTATATCTCAAAAGCAGTACAATTAATCAAATTATGCACCTAAACTCTTAACTCAGTTTTTCATCCTGAGAGTAGCTTGTTTAAACCAGCGGCAAAGAAGCCTGGAGAGAGAGTAGCAATGAAATTGCAAAAGGTGTTTTCCACAGCTTCTTGAGAATGGAACATTTTTCCTTGCAAGAAGTAGTCCAAAATCTGGAAGAAGTGGTAGTCAGTTCGTGCAAGGTCTGGTCAATACAGAGGTTGACAGAGAGTTTCCAAGTCCAGCTTCTGTAGTTGAGCAGCATCATTTGTGTGACATGTGGTTGAGCGTTGTCTTGCAAGAGGATTGGTCTATCTCTGTTGACCAATCTCAGCTGCTTAATCACAACCATTCTCATTTCATCAAATAGGTTGCAGTAGACATTGGATGTAATCTATTGGCTAGGTTTCATGAAGCTGTAGTGGATAATACCAGTCCTGGATCATCAAACAGATACCATTAGCTTTTTTTGAGAAATATTTGATTTTGGACTGTGTTTCAGCACTTTATCCAATCATTGTGAAGAATGCTTTCAATTGTCAAAAAGAGTCAATCTTTCATCACATGTAACAATACAATGTAGAAATGGTTCACCTTTATGTTGTGACAACAAAGAAAGGCAAGCTTCGAGATTTCTCTTCTAACATTCATTTAATTCATGCAGTATCCCTCTATCCAGCTTCTTTACCTTGTTGGAATAGTAACATCAAATCTTGCTACTGTACTGATTCACAGTGAAGTTGAGATGGATTTTCTTCCACTACAGCTTTCAGCTCTTCATTATTCACCTTGGTCTCAGGTCACCCACATGGCTCATTTTCAAGATTAAAATCACCAAAATGGACTTCTCATACCTTGGACATACTGTGCATTCATTAGGCACATCCTTCCCAAACACTTTGTTGATATTTCAAGCTGTCTGTGAAGCATTGGTTCCATGTTGGAACTCATATTCGAAAATAGCATGAATTTTTTACTTATCCATGGTTTCACAAAAGTTGCTCTAGAAAAAAAAGTGTGAAAATAATCCTAAGCCAAACTGCATGTTTGAATGAATGAGAATGTATCTTCACAATAAAAATAAAACAAGAAGTGTCAAAATGAAATATCAGAGATATCAACAGTCAAACTTAGTATTATACATAAGGAAATTGGATATTTCATACTTAATAACCTAATTTTTCCCCTTCAAAAACTCTTCTTTGTCCCAATATTTAGTCTCCCAAGATTCCAGCCTTATTTATAACTAAGTACTACCATATACCATATAATGACATTTCAGTCAACAACAGACAGCATATACAGCTGCGATCTCGTAAGATTATAATGAAGCTAAAAAATTCTTATTGCCTTGCAACATCATAGCCATATATTACTTATGTTTTTGTGATGATTCTGGTATAAACAAACCTACTGAGTTGCCAGTCATATAAAAGTATAGCATATAAAATTATGTGTACTACATAATAGTTGATAATGATAAGAAATGGCTATGTTATGGGTTATATATTTACTATACCATAATTTTTATTGTTTTTTAGAGTGTACTCATTTTATTTTGTGTGTGTGTATATATATGTATATATATATGTATATATACACAAAAGGAGTGTAACTTTTATAATATATGTAAAAGTTAACTGTAAAACAGCCTCAGGCAGGGCTTTCAGGAGGGATTCCAGAAGGAGTCATTGTTATCACAGGATATGACAGTGTTGTGCATGTCATTACCCCTGAAGACCTTCCAGTGGGATAAGGTGTGGAAGTGTAAGGCAGAGATATCGATTCTATATAGGCCTAGGCTAATGTGTATGTTTGCATTTTAGTTTTTAACAGAAAAAGTTTAAAAAATAAAGAATCTTTTAAAAATAGAATAAAGCTTATAGAAAAAAATATAAAGAAAGAAAATCTTTTTGTATAGCTATATAATGTGTTTAGGTTTTATGCTGTTATTGCAAAAGAGTCAAAAAGCTGAAATTAAATTTTAAAGTTTATAAAGTGGTGGGGCGTGGTGGCTCACACCTGTAATCCAAGCACTCTGGGAGGCCGAGGTGGGTGGATCGCTCAAGGTCAGGAGTTCGAAACCAGCCTGAGCAAGAGCGAGACCCCGTCTCTACTAAAAATAGACAGAAAATTAATTGGCCAACTACAATATATAGAAAAAATTAGCCAGGCATGGTGGCGCATGCCTGTAGTCCCAGCTACTCGGGAGGCTGAGGCAGGAGGATTGCTTGAGCCCAGGAGTTTGAGGTTGCTGTGAGCTAGGCTGACGCCACAGCACTCTAGGCAGGGCAAGAGAGTGAGACTCTGTCTCAAAAAAAGAAAAAGTTTATAACGTAAAAATGTTACAGTAAGCTGAGATTAATTTATTACTAAAGACAAAAAGTGCTTTATTATAAATGTAGTATAGCCTAAGTTTAGAGTGTTTATAAGGTCTATAATAGTGTACCGTAATTCCCTAGGCCTTCTACTATATTTTTACTTTCCTTTTTCTAAGTTTTGATATGATTAGGTACACAAATGCTTCCCATTGTGTTACAGTTTTCTACAGTACTCAGTGTAGTCATACGCCATATAGTCTTGTAGCCTGGCAGCAATAGGCTATACCATATAGCCTAAGTGTGTAGTAGGCTATCCCCTCTAGGTTTGTGTAAGTGCACTATGTGATGTTCAAATAATGCTGAAATTACCTAATGATGCATTTCTCAGAACATCCCCCTGTTGTTAAGAGACGTGTGTCTGTATTATGCTCACGATATATATATATATGTGTGGGTGTGTGTATATATATATTATAATGAACACTTCCCATACACACTAACCCTACTTGTTCATACTTGGCTTGTTTATTATGTTTATTATTTCTTAAACTTAGACTGTAAGATTCTTGTGGAATTTTTTGTTTTATTTACTTCTGAATCCCCACTGCATAACAAATTTTCTAGCATACATGATTGAGTTGTAAAAATGAACATATATATTAAAGTGTATCTTAACTCTGGTCTCCCAACATGCCTTAAGCAGTACTTCAGATGTTAATAAATTATTCTTATATCAAAATTTCGATACCCATTTTTGTATGCTTTATGTTAAGTAATTACACTTTCCTATTGATATCTAACTTCATCTTCCTATTTAACTTTACATGTCTTTTTGCCCTTTTTCCTAAATAAGCTATAAACTTATAAGTACGAGAGTTATGTCTAACATTTTATTTCATCCCTAACAAATTTATCTAAAATATTCCACAGAATTTTAGAGCTTAACTCACATTTAGAGATAATCCAGTGTGATTAGTTATACACAGGTCTTATAAATCCCTGGAGTGTAGTGGAAAGGGCTGGAAACCTGGTTTAGATAAACAGTGCCTTATTTCTTCCTAAATTACACAATTGTGAATTTCAAAAAGTCAGTTTACCTCCTGTTTTCTTTTCCTTATCTCCCTATTTAGAGGAAATCAACAGAGGAGACATATCATGATATGTATCTTAAGTCATCTGGATCCTTTCTGACCGCCTGCCGTCCTGGCTGCGGGGGTCGTGGCCGAGCTCTGCAGCAGGCAGGGCTTGTGGCTCAGACAGAACTCAGCCCCACTTTGCTTCCCAGTGACTCAGACTGGGGATTATCTTTGCAGTGCTCCATTTATTCCTGTTGGGCAGTCTTCTCCCAGCTTTTGAATATTCCCTAAAAAATGTGCCCAACAAAAGGTAATTTTCTGGAAATTCAGCAGCCATGCCTGATGAAAACTGAGAAAAACTTGGGGGAAAATAACCTCAGCTCCACAGTATATAACCGAGTTATTATTGCTATATTTCAGCTGCATGCATGGTGACTCTAGAGTTGATTGTTTTAATTTCTGAAAAAAGGAGAAGCTATCACTGTTCTCTCTTATCTTCCTTTTCCCTCCATTATGTAATATATAGCCTTGTGAAACTAAACCCTTTAAAAAAAAGTTAATAATTTTCTGTTTCACTCTTCTCCCTTGTATTTTCCTTTCTTTTCACTAATTCTTATTTATTTATTTATTTCATCATATTATGGGGGTACAAATGTTAAGGTTAAATATATTGCCCATGCCCCCTTCCCCCTCAAGTCAGAGCTTCAAGCGTGTCCATCCCCCAGATGGTGCACATCACACTCATTATGTAAGTATACACCCATCCCCTCCTCCCCCCTCCCACCTACCTGACACCCGATATATGTTGTTTTGTTTTTTTTTAACATTTTGGTTACATTTTATACCTTTGCCTTTCCCTAGCAAGGGTTAGAGGTATGCCCTTCCCCTCCACAATGTCCACTGCGTCCCTCAGATGTGGGTCTATCCCTCCAACCCCCGAATCCCTGCTGAACACCACCACCCTTTGAGCACCATAGTGTTAATCAGTCAGTACC
>CAUYPO010052675.1:0-28180 GCA_963574435.1 Cheirogaleus major
CTACTTTGAAATGTATGGTACATTGTTCTTAACTTTAGTCACCCTACTTTGCTATCAAGTATTAGAACTTATTCTTTCTATCTATGTGGGGTTTTTTTGTTGTTTGTTTGTTTTGTTTTATTTTTTTGAGGCAGAGTCTCACTTTGTTGCCCGGGCTAGAGTGCCGTGGCGTCAGCCTAGCTCACAGCAACCTCAAACTCCTGGGCTCAAGCAATCCTTCTGCCTCAGCCTCCTGAATAGCTGGGACTACAGGCATGCGCCACCATGCCCGGCTAATTTTTTCTATATATTTTTAGCTGTCCAAATAACTTCTTTCTTTTTTTGGTAGAGACGGGGTCTCACTCTTGCTCAGGCTGGTCTTGAACTCCTGAGCTCAAATGATCCACCCGCCTCAGCCTCCCAAAGTGCTAGGATTACAGGCATGAGCCACTGCGCCCGGCCATATCTATGTGTTTTTAACCAATAACCAACCTCTCTTTATCCCCGCATTCCCACACATAGACATACCATTCCAGCCTGTGGCAATTAACTCAACAGTTTTGTGAGATCCACTTTTGTAGTTCCCACATATGAGTGAGAACATACAATATTTATGTTTCTGTGACTAGCCTATTGGCTTATTTCACTTTACAAAATGATCTCCAGTTTCATTCCTATTGCTGCAAATGACATGACTTCATTCATTTTAGGGCCAAATAGTGTTCCATTGTGTGTATATATCACATTTTCTTTATACATTTGTCCATTGATGAACACTTGAGTTGATTCCATATTTTTACTATTACAAATAGTGCTACAATAGACATGGGAATGCAGGTACCATTTTGCTATACTGTTTTCTTTTTCTTTGGATAAATACCCAATAGTGGAATTGCTGGATTGTATGGTAGTTCTACGTTTAGTTTTTTGAGAAATCTATGTACTGTTTTCCACAGTGACTATAATAATGTACTAATTTATATTCCCAAGAACAGTGTATAAAAGTTACTTTTTGTCTGCATTCTCACCAGTATCTATTTTTTTTTTTTGTCTTTTTAATAATAGACATTCTAAGTTTGGTTTTGATTTGCACTTCCCCAATGATTAGTACTGTTGAGCAGTTTTTATATACATGTTGGCCATTTATATGTCTTCTTTTGTGATATGTCTATTCATATCCTTTGTCCACTTATTAATTGGATTGTTAATTGTTTTGCTATTGAGTTGTTTGAGTTGTGTATATATTTTGGATATTAATTCCTTCTTGGAGGAATAGTTTGTAAATATTTTCCCTGATTCAACATATGGTATTCTCACTCTGTAAATTGTTTTCTTTGCTGTGCCAAGTGTTTTAGTTTCCTATAGTCCCATCTGTCTATTTTTGGTTGTGTTGCCTGTGCTTTTGAGATCTTACCATAAAACCTTTGCCTAGATAAATGTCCTGAGTTGTTTCTCATATGTTTTCTCATAGTAGTTTTATAGTTTCAGGTCTTATGTTTAAGTTGTTAATCCTTCTTGAGTTGATTTTTGTACATGGTGAGAGATAGGTGTCCAGTCTCATTCTTCTGCATAGGATATCCACTTTTCCCAGCACCACTTATTAAAGAGGGTGTTCTTTCCCCAGTTTATGTTTTTGGTGCCTTTGTCAAAAATCAGTTAGTTATAAATGCATTGATTTATTTCTGAGTTCTCTATTCTGTTCCATTGGTCTATGTTTCTGGTTTTATACTAATACCAGGCTGTTTTGGTTATTACACCCTTGTAATATATTTTAAATCAGGTAGTGTGATGCCTACAGCTTTGTGTTTTTTGTTCAGTATTGCTTTGGCTATTTGTGCTCTTTTTTGGTTCCATATGAATTTTAGGATTTTTTTTTCTATTTGTGTGAAAACTGACATTGCTATTTTAATAGATATTGCACTGAATCTCTATATTGCTTTGGATAGCATAGCAATTTTAACAATGTTAATTCTTCAGATCCATGAGCATGGCATGGGATGTATTTCCATTTGTTTTTGTCCCATTAATTTTTTTCATCAATGTTTTATAGTTTTTCTTTCAGAACTCTTTCAACTTCTTAGATAAATTTATTACTATTTTGGTAGCTGTTGCACATGGGATTCTGTTCTAGATTTCTTTCTCAGCTAGTTTGTTATTAGTGTATAGAAACCTTCTAATTTTTGTATGTTGATTTTGCATCCTGTAACTTTACTGAATTTAGTTAGTAGATCTAAGAGCTTTTTGGTGGACTCTTTAGATTTTTCTAGATATAAGATCATGCTATCTACAGAGAAGGATAATTTTGCTTCTTTTTATCCAATTTAGATGCCTTTTGTTTCTTTCTCTTTCCTGATTGGTCTGGCTAGAACTTATAGTTGTATGTTGAATTGGAGTGGTGGGAGTGGGCATCCTTGTCTTGTTCTACTTCTTAGATGAAAGGCCTTCAGTTTTTGTCCATTCAATATGATGTTAGCTCTGGGTTTCTGAAATATGACCTTTATTATGTTTGAAGCATGTTCCTTCTTTGCCTAGTTTGTTGAGAGGATTTATCATGATAGGATGTTGAATTATATCAAATGCATCTTCTGCATTTGATATGAAATGATCACATAGTTTTTGTCTTCAATTCCATTGATGTGATGTATCAAATTTATTGATGTATATATATTGAAACATCTTCACATCTCTGGGATAAATCCCACTTTATCATGGTGTATTATCTTTTTGATGTGCTGTTGGATTTGGTTTTCTAGTATTTTGTTGGGGATTTTGTGTCTGTGTTAATCAGGGATATTGGCCAGTACTTTCCTTTTTTGTTGTATTCTTGTCTGGTTTTGATAATGCTGGCCTTGTAGAATGAGTTAGGGAGAATTCTTTCTTCTTCAACGTTTTGGGATAGTTTGAGGACAGTTGGTGCTAGTTCTTCCTTATAAGTTTGGTAGAATTCAGCAGTGAAACCATTTGGTCCTAGACTTTTCTTTGTTGGGAGACTTTTTATTACTGATTCAATCTTATTATCCATTATTATTTTGTTAAGGTTTTTTTATTATTATTTCTTTCAGATTCAATCTTGGTAGGTTGCATGAGTCCATGAATTTGTCTGTTTCCTTTAGGTTTTCCAGTTTATAGTGTATAATTGTTTGTAACAGGGTCTGATGATCTTTCTCATTTCTATAGTATCAGTTGTAATATCTCCTTTTTCATTTCTGAATTTATATATTTGAATCTTCTCTTTTTTTCTTGGTTAGCATAGTGAGTGATATCTAGGTTTTTCTTTTTTATATTTTCAAAAACCAACTTATCATTTCATTGATCTTTTCTAGGCTCTATTTCTTTTATTGATGCTCTAATGTTTATTATTTATTTCCTTCTACTAATTTTGGGTTTGTTTTGTTCTTGCTTTTCTACCTCATTGAGGTGCATTGTTAGGTTGTGTATTTGAAGTCTTTCTGCTTTTTGGATGTAGGTGCTTATTGCTATAAACTTCCCTTTTAGCATTGCTTTTGCTTTATCACTTGGGTTTTAGTATGTTTTGTTTCAATTTTCATTTGTTTGAAGAAACTTTTTGATATCCTCCTTCAGGAGCATGTTGTTTAATTGCTATGTATTTATATAGTTTCTAAAGTTTCTCTTGTTATTGATTCTAGTTTTAATCCATTGTAGTCTGAGAAGAAACTTGATATAAATTTGGTTTCTAAAATTTTATTAAGATTGTTTTGTTTCCTCACATATGGTGTATCCTGGACAATGTTCTCTGTGCTGATGAAAAGAATGAATATTCTGTAGGTGTTGGATGAAATGTTTTGTAAATGTCTGTTATGAAGACAAATTTAAAAAAATTGGAAGAAGCTCCCTATGTTAGTCTCAGGGCCCATGTGGGTCGAGAAGCTCTTCAGTGGCTAGGGTTGCAGGGGCCACAGTGGGAATGTGGACTGCTAGGGGATCTTTCACCTACCTTTTCCCCACATGGGGGAGCCTCCCCAGGCTTCCAGCTGATCCTGCTGAGCAGGCTGCCTCATTTCCCTCTTCTTGGCCTTAACGGTTTCACATCGCTTCTATGTTGAATTCTAGCATTCTTTCTTATGTGATCTATTCGAAGTGTGATTACCTACTTGCTATTTTGATTCTTTGTGGATGAGGTGAGTGCCAGATGCCTCTATTCAAGCCTCTTGAAGCCCCTCTCCCTGAGGGAATGCCCTTTATCCTTTGGGATAAGAGCACAGCATTAGATTACCATTGTTGATTCTAGAAGGGGTACACTGAGCATATGCTTTTATCAGAATTTTAAATCATGGTTATTCTTTCAATATTTACAAAGATTCTTTGGCCTTTTTATCTTATAGAGTTTTGAAAAACTAATTGTGATTTATAGTATATTATGCGAATTTGAAATATCTACTTAAGACATTTATCAAAGTGCCCATGTAGATCTCATAAAATTCTGCAATACAATAATACTTCTAATACTTCTGTTGAAATTATCAGATAATTTTATTAAATTTACATGTGGAGTGATCTACATTTTGAGCAATTACATTGAAGTTCTATCTTTATTGAGAAAAGATGAGAATTTTCACTTTTGATTAAGCTAAATTACATTTTTCAAGAATCTTCCAATTAATTATAACTCAAATAGAGATTTTTCATTAGTGTTCAGAAGAGGCTAAATTTAAGTGCATTAATAAATTAACAAGATTAAAAATTTAACCGTGTGAAGGGCTATTGGAAGTCTCTAGAATTTTTTGAAAGACAACTTTGTAAATCCTTGAAAATCAAATCAGAATTTAAAAATAATTTCTCCCAGCAGTACTATGTGCTATGGTTTGAATATGTGCATCCCCTCCAAAATTCATGTTAAAACTTAATCCCCAATGCAACAGTATTTAGAGGTGGGGCCTTTTAAAAGGGGATTAGGTCCTTATAAAAGTCTTGAGAGAGTGAGTTCACCCTTTTGTCCCTTTTGCCCTGTGAGGACACAGTATTTATCTCCTCTGGAAGAAGTAGCTTTAAAGGTATCAACTGGAAGCGGAGAGCAACCCTCACCAGACACTGGACCTTCCGGCACCTTGTTCTTGGACTTCCCAATCTCCAAAAATGTGAGAAATAAATTTCTATGATTTATAAATTACCTAGGCTCAAATATTTTGCTATAGTGGCACATACAGACTAAGACCTATGCATATAACTCTTCAGTGTCTGCCAAAACACTGAGACTTTCTTTCTTTATGCCATGACTTTTACAGCTCATACAGAAAAATAAGTTTTTGATGTTATAATTTTATATCTATGACAGTTGTAAGATTCTGTCCAGGCATTAGATAAGGTTATTAGCTAGACATTTTCCAGATTGAATTCTTATAGATAACATCTTCCCTAAGATTACTTTTAGGATGTTGTCATCTGATTTTAAATAAAAAATAACCCTGGAAATCAGGGTCAGCAAACTGTTTCTATATAGCACCAAATAGGAGATATTTTAGGTTTTGCAGGACACATGATTTTTGTCATGACTACTTAGCTCTGTTGTACTGCAAATGAGCAATAAGGAAACAAATAGATATGGTTGTGTTCCAATACAAATTTTTTATAAAAACAGACAGTGGACTGGATTTGGCCTGTGGGATATAGTGTGCCAATCCCTGCCCCTCCTCCAAATAAATGAACAGTTTCTCAACATATCTGGAATTAGGGAAGATATTAAAAATCAGAGATCACATAAATAAAATAGCAGATCCTATTAGCCCTTTCATATATCCAAGGGATCTCAGAATGATGCATATAAATTTGAATGGTGTAGTCCCTTTGGGCTTTTATAAATAGCATTAGCATTCTGTAAGACTGTAGCCATAGGTTAATTTCAATTGCATACAAACTGTTGACTACTCTAATTATTAGTACAGAGTAACATTTCAACTGTATTTTGCATGTTCATTGAGAAATTCATTGGTGTTCTAAGCATAAAGGTAATTGCATAAGTGACTATGTTCAAATAATGTTTGAAAACATAGGATTGAAGAAAACTAAATTTGTTTATTTACTGAAGAACTTTATAAAACTTTTAATATATTTATATGCACTATGAATTTCCAAGTGGCAGTGCAGAGTGGATATGGCACATTATTATGTTTCCTCCACTTATTCAGTTATAGAACCCCTATTGAGTAAATACAGAAGATACATGAAACATAATTTGAAAAATGCTTGTGTAGATAGTCCTGGGCTTGGGTGTGTCTGACAGCATTCTTTAATATGACTGGTCATCTGGCAATGGCTTTCCCAGCTGAAAGGCTCAATACCCACCCAAGGATAACTATGTTTTCCATCAGCTACCATTTAGGGTTTATTATTACCATTGCTTTTCTTTTCTCAGCTTGTGTACCTTAGAATGACCTTTTCTACCCTAATTGTGTTCCAGCTTCTCACCTTGTTTTGGAAAAGGGAAAAGGACAGACAAGGGTGAAATCAAAGGCAGGAAGGGGATGGTAGGTATGTGTGCCCAATACAGGCTGAGGTCTCTGAAAGATAAGTGAATTGCTGCACTTCACACCCCTGGGACATATAAACATTGCAATGTCCTCTGGTTTCTAGGAAACAACTTAAAGAGAGGGGAAGAGTGAGACATTATAAAATGTCAGAATCATGGGCAAAAGCTATGAGAGTATGTTCTATTCCACTTGGGACTGTGATGTGTCCCCAACAGGATACCTTAGGACATACAGTTCCTCGTCCCCTGGCTGTCTGTTGCCCTCAACCATTTATTCTGGTGTTCTGTGGCTCCACTGCTCAAGGAAATAATATAAAAACTGATATTAAGAGTTCAAACTAATGAGCAGAATTCTTTACCTGCATTGTCTGTTTTAATTCTTGAATTACCCTAGGAGAAATGTACTAATACCATGCCTTTTTATTCTTGAAGAAAGTGATTTTCAGGGACATTTAAGTAATCATCAAAAGTGCATAGCTAGTAAGTCATGGGTCTAAGACTAAAACCCAAGGGAGTTGTCTCCAGAGTCCTAGCTAATACTTCTCTCTAATGATCCCGTGCATAAGGGAACAGAAGCCCCTAATCCCACCTGAAACGTTTATTAATCACTGAATATGTTGGGCACTGTTCCAGGAGCAATGCTTTCAGAAGTGAAAATGAGCAATGCTTTCAGAAGTGGAAATGCTCTAACCATTATTCTGAAGGCACTTAAACAGCACCTACTTCATCGGATTCTGGTTATTGTCTATTTATTTTATTTCATTTTATTTTTTTAGGAAACGATTTTTCAGAAGCACTGAGGTGCAGACAAATAATTCTAGCCAATGAAGTTAGGGGAGGTTTCATGGAAGGGGTTAACAATGGAGCAGCTGAGCCTGTAGGATGATTCTAACAAGTAGAAAATGGAAGAAAGGCTTTGTGGGCAGGAGAAAGCACAAAGACCCACAAGCCTCTGGTGAAGGCAAGGAGCAGTATATTGTTGAGCATAACCTGTTATAGCCTTAGGAATCATTTCAGAGACACAATGTATAGGTTGATGGATTGTAACTTGAGGCAGGGAAGACTAAAGAAGAATCATTTTTCCACCTTGCGTGGCTAGCAGGATGCTAACACCATTAGTGGACAGAGAACACCTTGAGGGCTGGACACGATGCGATTAGTTCCAGACATGCTTAGTTTGAGGTTCCTTAAGGTATTTGGCTGCAGATTTCCAATCAATAGTTGAGTATTTAGATTTAAAGCCTGATAAAATGCTCAATACTGGACAGACGGAGTTGGAACTAAAACGGTGAAATATTTCAACTGATACTAGCTTTTATAATATAGTCAGAAGTACCTTATTTCTTATATTTAAAGAATATGATAAAATAAATACTATTTAATTAACTAGATAGGGTATTCAGATATACATACACACATAATACTATGTTTCCCTGAAAATAAGACCTACCCATAAAATAAGCCCTAGCAGGATTTCTAAGCATTTGTGCAAAATAAGCCCTACCCCAAAAATAAGACCTAGTGATAGGTGTGGCTATGTGGCTATGAGTATCTGCACAACCCATGCATTTCGTCGCGGAGCAGTAAAGAAGACGAGCAGCCCTTCTCATCTGCCCCATCGTGACAGCTATTATCCCAGAGGTGACCAGAAAGGTGCAGGCAGCCCCACCAACAAGGTCGGCTCCCCCTGTCAGGTCCCGGCCATCCTGTGCATGCTGCAAGCTGAGGCTTTGAGGGGAAAATAACACATCCCCCGAAAATAAGCCCTAGGGTGTCTTCTGGAGGAAAAATAAATATAAGAAAATAAATATTTTCGGGGAAACACGGTACTTACTTAGCACTTCCTAAGCCCCAACTTCTATGCAAAATACTTTTTTAAAATTTTCACAACAAAACCATAAGGTAGAGGTACTAGTAATATCTTCAATTTACTGATAAATAATCTCAGGCACAGAATTTGAACTCAAATCTGACTCTAGAGCTTGTGCACTTAACCACAATGTCACCAACTCAGTAACTTTTATGTCTGGTCTGTTACATAATAATTCTGGAAAGGCATGGAGTTCAAATTTAGACTCTGCTAATAGTTTCTATTAAAAGCACAACTGAAATAACAAATATCTGAAGATCTTTCTGTAGGTCAAACATTGAAAAAGGTTTCATCTTGGATGTCAGCTCTCAACATCCTGGAATGCTTCTGAGTGCTGCACTGAGAGCAATTGTCAGTTCCATGGAAAAGAGTACAGTGACAGATTAGGGAAGAAAGCCTAGGTCCAGAATGGCTCATTTTAGGTAATTGCTGATTCTGTTTCTGAATATCCTAAATCTATACCACATTTCATTACCACATAGCTATCTATTTGTCATGGAAATCTCTTTCCTGAAAAGCTATTTGATAATATGCCCTTAGTACTTGACCATAATTTTTTTTAATTGTCATATAAAATCTTTGCATTTCCTGCAAAGTCAATGCTTGAAACCTGTTCAACAGGTGGTTTAATGACCATTGCACAAAGAACCATAAGGCAAATTCCTCTCATACTTTTGTATTAGTAAAAAGTTTTTTCTCCTTATCTCTTCCCTTTATCAGACAATGAGAATCATAGACCATACTGCTCTCTTTCTGCCTTTGTTCAAAATAAAATATAGTATTCAATTATAATAATCACATTAGCTTAGATTTTAGGTACTTTTCTTTCCTCTTATTATCATTAGTTTTAATTAACAATTTCGTAATAATTTTGAAAGTATATAGACTATAAATTATAAATAAATTCAGTCTTTATTTTGGAACAGGACAAGATTCAGGCATGATCCTACTGAGGCTGACAGTAAATTTCTCATGAAAATCAAATGTTTTAAATGTCCATCATAACAGGTCAGTTAATATTATAAAATACATTCATGAAGTCCATGAAAATAGTATACATATTTTTTGTTTACCTATGTGTTTATTTTATGTAATACCAGAATTCTAGTAGGTAAAATTGATCACTTCTTGAATATTAGAATGAAATTAGATGTAGTCTCCATAGGCAGAAAAGTTTTAGAGAGAAAGGAGAAATGAGCAAAGTTTAAATACCTCTGTGAAAACATGTGAAACAACAGAACATGAAGTACTGGAATAACTAAGCCAACAATCAAGTTTATTTACCCTTGACAGTGGAAAGGGATTCCATGAGCCACCTTCGGGAATCACATGAGAGTAAAAAGAGGCCAAGAAAATAAATTTGTGGCA
This sequence comes from Cheirogaleus major, assembly GCA_963574435.1. NCBI lineage: Eukaryota > Metazoa > Chordata > Mammalia > Primates > Cheirogaleidae > Cheirogaleus > Cheirogaleus major. The sequence continues at coordinate 9,702 of CAUYPO010052675.1, forward strand.
ATGGTACAGAAGTGGTAGGAAAGCTTTCTAATACTGCCTTAATTGTTGTAGATTTCTTGAGCAAAACACTTCCTATAATACATACACACAAACTTAGAAACACGTAAACATATACAGATATATCCCCAATTCAGTTTGTGTTATGCAAATTGAGTATAATTTGCTCAATTAAGCTTTTCCAATGATATGAATTGAGATCAAAAAATTTTTACAATTCAGGCATTCTTGCCTTTGAGTCCTTCATTCTGGACTCTTATAGAACTATTTAAATATTTCTATCACATATTACTGAAAATTCCACAAACTTCAAAATCCTACAAAAATATTTGATTACATAATTTAAATTACCTCTAAAATTTAATGGTGAGAAAAACATGAGACCTCAAAAGATTTAATTATGAATTAATTTTTAGAGTTCAAATCAAGAAAGAATAAAATCCAGAGTATAAATCTCTTGATTAAATATATATATAAAGAAAAATGCAAACTTGATAAAACATAATGGAAAATTTTCAAGTGAAAATATGTAAAGAAAAAGTCAAAATATAAAAAAATTCTAAATTAAAATGTATTAACATTTGTTATTGCAATAATTTTAAACTACCTTTTATAATACCTTAAACCAGTATCTTAAAAGATATAAGAGACTTAGTAATAATAATTTCCCTATTTCTACAATCTACATAAATGATTTAAATTTAGTGGGCATGGGAGGGTAGAGTATTGTAACTGTCTCTAAGTGTGTAAAAAAGGGACAAATCATAAATAAGGAACTGCTTTAAATTTATGCAAATATCTAATTTATTGAAGGGAGTATTTAATACTTGTCATTAAAATTATTTTCTCCATCTGATATTTCTACAAGTATAAAAGCAAAATATTCTATTATAAAATTTAGGGTCAAGTTTATTTGACCAATTAACTAAAAAGTACATTCTGAGTATTAAGGATGAAAAAAGATATCTATTTAAGTGGCTTAAATTTGAAGGAGGCAAAATCAATGAAAGGGAAAAGACACAAAAATGTCACATTACTTAAGCAGTAGTCTCCAACTTTTTGGGCACCGGAGACCATTTTCATGGAAGAGAATTTTTCCATGGATGGGGGTAAGGGGTAGCTCAGGCAGTGATTCAAGCGAAGGGGAGCAGCTGTAAATATAGAGGAAGCTTTACAGACGAAGCTTTACTTGCTCTCACATGCCGCTTTATCTCCTGTTGTACAGCCCGGTTTCTAACAGGTCACGGACCAGTACCGGTCCACGGCCCGGGGCTTGGGGACTGCAGACTTAAAGCATTAAAAAAGATTGAGCTTATTATTGTAAAATAAAGTTTAACACATATTTCAATTAACACAGTTTTTCTAATTTATTTTAGTATGACTTAAATATTATTGCATATACTTGCAAAAAATGAAGAAAAGCAAAATCTTGGTGGTCTTCCCAAACCATGTTAATTTTGTTTTTTTAGTTAAATGACAAAGGATAGAATTATGGATAGAGCTGAGCAACAAACTTTCCATTAGGATATGTAATCATGCCATGAGTTCCAAAAAAGGGTTAGTTGTATAAATTTGGGAAATAATCACTCATGCAAAAATCAGAAAATACCTGTACCGAGCCACCATGTCTGTCTGCTGCAAGGTGAGCTCTCAAATGGTAGGGATTTGCCTGCTGGGAGTCCCAAGCTGCCCTGTGGTCTGCCGACTGCCATTTATTTAATGCATATGGCATGCATGGAAGAAGAAAAACCCAATATGTTAAACATCTCATCCTTATAATATATAAAATAAACATATAAAAGGAAATTTAAAATATCCTTACTATTCTGAATCATAGGTATAGTTATCTTTGCATGTGGAATATGGAGAGATTTTAAATTGCCAAATTGTGTAATGGTCAATAATAAAAATAGAATAGAACCATAAAATTTTAGAAGTAAAAGGACTTTAGAAATCATAGATTTCACACTCTAACTTTATAAATGAAGTTAACAAAGAATCAAAAAAGATAAAAGTGACATGCCCAAGAAAGCACTCCAAATAAGTCATGAGCACTCTAAAAGGCATCCACTATATTTTCTTATGGTATAGGTCCCCACTGGTTTTCTGATAAGGAGATATTTTTAAGAAGATAAAAATGACCGTCCTTAAATAACTGCTTGAGATCCTAGAAAAATTTTCTCTCTTGCTTAGTCCTATTTCTGATTGTGAGGATAACATGAGAAAACAGAAAAGTTCTTTGAAAAAAAGAGAAGCAGAATACTATGAGAGTAAGATCAAACAAACAAATTTTTTTAAAAGTGACAATCCTACATATGTGAATCCCTTTGTTTCCTTGATCTCTTTTTATCTGGTTCAAATTAAGGAACCCATTTCTATGAAATAAGCTAAAAATTCTTACTGTTTTCAGATCTGTTGGCAAATCTGCATGGCAATAACCACAAACATAATAACCTACTAGTAGAATTAAGAGTAGTTTCTTAAGAGAGGTCAATTTCTATGTTTCAAGAAAATGTGAACAGCACTAATCAAAAGATGGGAGAAGAATACAATATAAGTTTTATTATGTGTTTGTTTCTGCATTAGCTACTTTATATGTATTTCATTTTGAGATAGATAGTACCATCTCACATTTTACCGATTAAGATATTGAGATGTCATGCACTTCCCTAAGGTCACAGAGCTAGCAAGGAGTACAGCAGAAATTCCAACTCAGAGTCTACTGTTCTTGCAATAAAATAAATACTGTCTAGCTCCTTATCACAATTACACATATTATAAAGCCTTCAGTGCTCTTTTCTTTCTTTTTCAACCAAAATCAAGAAAATCTTGCCACAAAGTACCAAGCACAATGGACTATAGAGAGCCTAAGCAGATTGGTGGCCAGAGCAACCTTTTAGGGGAGAGACGTTAAATTCACGTAGACACGTGAATATATGATCTTGCACTAAGCTTTCTCAAATTGTACAATCCAAAATTACATATTCTGTGGCATGAAGTATGTCATCAAAACAATTATGATAGTTCTCTAATGTCTTTTCATGACACATTCCAAATTCATAACCAGAATTTAGCAGATTTATAGTTTAAATTGAAAAAAATTATTAATAGATAAAATCAAATCTAGATGAGATAAATGAATGAAAACAATGCTAAAATTGAGAAAAATATCTAGGGCAATAGGCAACATTTTGAAGTCATGGAACTCTCTAAGAATATAGCAAAAGCTATGCATCTTTTCCTCAGACTAAGTAATTAAACACATCCGTCTTTTTACATAGAATTTCATGATGCCCTAAACTTCAACCCACTGACCCTAGGTTACCATTTATCTGAAGACATTACAAAGGTTTTAGTCATTTGAAAGAATTAACCTTTATTTCCTTTGGGATTTTGAACTGTGGGTTTCTCCTAAAACTTACACTGTTTACTAGTTCACAGATATTTAAGGAGAGTTTTTTCTAGCTACACAGCCTTCTTATCATGATGAGAATCTGTATATTCAGGTCTCAAATTAAAGATATAGGTCTATCCTAAAGGATTTCCCTACATTTAATTCAATAATGACTGCACAAATAAAATATGGTTCCCACCCTCAGTGAGCTTATAATATAGCTAGTAAGACATGTCCAAAACATGTAGAAAAGTAAAAGTCTAAAATATTTAATTTATAATTTAATTCAACAATAAAAGAATATAAAAGAACTTATAATATAGCTAGTAAGACATGTCCAAAACATGTAAAAAATTAAAAGTCTAAAATATTTAATTTATAATTTAATTCAACAATAAAAGAATTCCACTTATCATAATACCTAACAGCTCAAATGAAGAACTTCAGAGAATACCAATTATTAAACTTCTTCCAAGTACATTCAAGAAACTAACTCTGGTTTATAAAACACAAACTCAAGTCTCAACTTCTGAGCCATTTCAGCATCTTATCGGAGTAATCAAGCTAAAAACTAATTTTAATTTATACATGAATTTACATATAAGGCCCTTTATTGTCCCAATTTTTCTAAGTCAAAATTTTAAAATTAATCTTTTAAATTGGTTATACTTTATAGCATAATATTGTTAAATACCCCCTAAAGTATAGCATTTTATTTTACTATGGTTTTTAATAAGCAGTGTTCTTTCCTTTGATTTTCATTTCTTGCTTTTAGCCTTCGCTAGTACTCTGATGGAATACACAATATACAAGTAAAAAAGGAGAACATGTTATCCTTCTCCAAAAAGGATTATAACAGAAAACTACTAGATACTTTTTAAACTCAGGGTGACAGCAAAATTTTTAAGTCAAAGACATCTTCAAGAAAACTCTTTTTACAAAAAAAAAAAAATGAAAACTTTGCTCAAAAATTTCAACAGCTTTCTATTCCCTTACCCAGGAAACATGATCCATTCACTCTCAACTGATCTTTCATGCCTTGTCTCAAACTTACTCTCTGCTCTGCGTCTAATCCATCTCTACCTACTCTCTGCTCCAAGCAAATTGGACCACTTGCAATTCCTCAAACCAATTCTACATTTTTAAACTTATGTTTCATATTTTATGCTGTTCAGTATCCCCAAAATGCCCTTATTCCTTCATTTCTCTTTAAAAATTCCATTCATTCTTCAGGTTTATCTCAAAAGCCACCTTTTCCTTAAAATCTTTATAGATCCCTACAAACGATCTTTCATCACACTTTATTAATATTTCATATAATATACCTTATTCTGCTTTGAAATGTAGTTATTTGTGTATTTACTGTAATAAGCATGATAATAATGACGCCAGTCACAAGAGTTGAGATTGAAAGCTTATCACATGCTAGGAATTGACATGCATTATTTTCATTTTATAAATGAGGAAATTGAGGCTTTGGAAGATTAATTTGCTGAGGGTAAAGCCACATCCATGTATGTCTGACTCTATAGTCTGGCTCATAACTGCAATCTTGCTTTTAGCTGCTTGTCACACAACCATTTCTTACAGGTTATACTGTCTTCCTTACTTCTACATATCTACAGTGTGTAAAACAGTAGCTTGTAAATAGCAGAAACTCAATAAACAATTTACTGAACTAAATTAGACTATAGTAAGATCAAGTGTTCTTACAATTCATTCCAATATGGTATCTAAATAGTTTCATACTAATACAATATCAAATATTACTCAAAGTTTATAAGAATTTATACCATTAATTAGGAATTTATGATTAAACATTTTAATGTTATTAAACTAATAAATAGTAAAATTAGGAGAAATAGTTTATTAAAAATATATGTATTTTTAATCCTTCAATCTGCTTTATTTATTGAAGAAAAAAGTATGTGTTTCAATACTGAAACAAAGTAAGATATTTCATATCTAAAAGAGCAGCAAACCTGGTTTTTGGATTGTTGCATTTTATCTCTGTGTTGATGTGCTTCTCTGTTTGATGACAGAGCAGGATCTTGCTGAACTGCACCCACTGGAGTAGGCTACAACACAATAAATCTTATTTAAAATCATTTATTTAGCTGCTTAAAAAAATCAAGCAAAAAATAAAAGACACTGTTACATAAATTAAGGCTTTAAGAAAAGATACCATTCTCAAAATACATTGTTAAAGCTAACAAGGTAAAACAAAGAGAATATAGCTACTTTTTAAATGTTTTTAAATATTTAAATACTTTATAAGTATTTATTTTATATTTACAAAAGACCTTCTAATACTGTCATTACATTTAGGTTACTTTTTCATTTCAAAACAATAAAAATATATTTTGTTATATCTCTCATTTTCAAAGCTAATGTATAAATAGAATAAATTATTTTTAAAAAATTAAAATAGTTTAAAAAATAATCAAATTATTTCTAATATTTGACTCAGAGAAGAGGCTTATTAAAATTTTTAATTTTCATCAAGGTATTAAAGGTATTAAAGTACTAAAGTATTAAAGTACTGAGACTATTACACAAAAAGAGTATCTTTGACATTACGAAGTAAATCAGGATGAAATGGTCAAAATAACTCATCACTCTAAAAAGCAGAGAATCGGCCGGGCGCGGTGGCTCACGCCTGTAATCCTAGCTCTCTGGGAGGCCGAGGCGAGCGGATCCCTCGAGCTCAGGAGTTCGAAACCAGCCTGAGCAAAAGCGAGACCCCGTCTCTACTATAAATAGAAAACAATTAATCGGCCAACTAAAAATATATAGAAAAAACGAGCCGGGCATGGTGGCATGTGCCTGTAGTCCCAGCTACTCGGGAGGCTGAGGCAAGAGGATTGCTCGAGCCCAGGAGTTTGAGGTTGCTGTGAGCGAGGCTGACGCCACGGCACTCACTCTAGCCCGGGCAACAGAGTGAGACTCTGTCTCAAAAAAATAAATAAATAAATAAAAAGCAGAGAATCCAAATGCAAGACTTTTACAAAATTCAAAGAATATTAATATGGGCACTACCTGAAGAATGTCCCCCCCCAAAATAATAAAATGAATCCTTTTAAACAGTTATTTGTTCTCAACTCTTTTAGTTGAAGGATTTGTACTGCTAAAAAGAAGATAAATACTATAGTCTTATTGCATAGCATAGAGGAGGGGACCCCAACCTATGGTGAGTTGTATAATTACTTCATTATATATTACAATGTAATAATAATTGAAATAAAGTGCACTATAAATGTAATGCACTTGAACCATCCCGAAACCACTCATCTAACCATCCTCCCACCCCAGTACATGGAAAAACTGTCTTCCATGAAAACAGTCCCTGGTGCCAAAAAGGTTGGGGACTGCTGGCATAGAGTACTCACCAACTGTTTACCAATCCAGTCATATTCATAATCAAACATATATCCTTTTCGATCAAACAAGTCAGTAAAAAGCTTTCTTAGGTAGTCATAGTCTGGCTTTTCAAAAAAATCTAGCCTTCTTACATAACGAAGATATGTTGCCATTTCTTCTAGAAAGAATATAAAAATTATTTCACTATACTTCCATTATACTCAATAATAAAATTATTTAAATGTCTAAAAACACACCATATTATAAAAACATGGAAAAGTAAAAAAATTCTATTGTAACTTAAAATTTTCTAAGTTTAATTACAACAAAATAAAAAAGGGGAAAAGAAAGGAGGAACGAAAATAGAGAAAAAAGAAAAGGGAGAGGTTTAGTTTAACAACCAATATTTCTGCTTCATTTCATTAGGAAAAGCTAAAATTTTTATTTTATAATATTATTTTTAATATTGGGCAGTATTAAAGGTTGAATTAGCAGCTTAATAATACATGATTAATCACAAAGCATCACACTCAGTTCATGAGTTTAAAAATTTATTTAAAATATTGGTGGAAATTGATTTATACAAAGGCATCTGCACTAGCTTGCTGGACTTCCTTTAGAACCAGTGACATACTGGTTCTGACGAACTGATGAATAAAGAATTCAAATTCCTAACCTTGGCTATGAGTGGTATTCTAACAAATTACACTAGCAAAATAAAGCTAAAACAGATCTCAAAAACATAACACAGGAGCACACTGTAAGTCTTCTCTTAATTTCTAGTCATATACTTAACGATTATTTGGTAATAGACAAATCTCCACATACGCCTATAATTCTCAAATGTATTTTATATTTATATATATTTGTGTGTGTGTGTGTGTGTGTGTGTGTGTTTTTAAAGGTCATATTTTCCAGAAAGAAAAGAAGAAAAAACCATAAAAGCCAACGGTAAAATGGTGAGCAATTAGTGAAACAAAATGTTTCACCATAAAGGCACAGAAAATCACTATAGTAAGAGATGGCAGGTTATGCCTAGCTGCTTTTCTCTTCCAATTTATTTGCTGGCAGGCAGTAAGTAAGCATGACATCCAGCACAATGGGCAAGAAAAGTGGTACCCAGTGACCTTCCTCACAGAGTGACTTTCCCATTATCCACTTGCTAGCTAATCACCTGGCTAATTTACTTTGGTACCCCCATTTTTCCTGCCTTTATTATAGGCTTCTTTAATCACAGCCAGCCAATCTGCCTACACTTTAACTCCTAGTACTATCAACCAATATTTTTAAAATCCTCTACTTCTAGATGTTATAGCAAGAAAAAATATATAATTAAAGTCTGCTGTCACTGAATAATATAAGCAGCCTTGAGAAAGAGCTCCCTAGATTATATTGATGATATTATTATTACAACAGTAATGCCAGCAATGTATGGGATAACCAGTAAATGTTGAAGTGAGATAGGAACTCAGTCTTAAATCTTCTAATTTAGTTCCCTTTTCATTTAATGTTGCTGCACAAATCACAGCAGGTATTTTCATACATTAACAATAACATCCTTATTCCTTAATTGATTTAGAATCCAGAAGTAAATTTTGTTGGTTTGAGCTGCCATAAATCTACTTGAAAACAAAATTATTTTCATAAATGCATATAGCTCTCCAATATCAAATTAGCCTAAAACTAGAAAGGTAAGATTTTATTGTAATTTGAAAACTAAACTAAATCATACTTCATACATCTCCTTTCAACTTGACACTAAGACCCAAATGACTAACATTGTACACCATAACTTTATAATTGGTATTCTTTAGCAAATACTTTAACTTACTAAAAGTATGTAACTGAAGGAAATATTACTTCAGCTGGTATTGGTAAACATTATTAAAAGATGAGATTTTCTTCCATTAATACCACTTTGCAAGAAAATATACAAATTGTCCCTATGGGCTATGCATCAAATGCTGACATCTTTTAAATCACATTTTGAGTTCCTTTTTTTAAAATATGAAAAAAACTGTTTATAAACTTAAGCAATGAAAATTAGCACTTCAGCTTTTCTGCATTTAAGTACATGAATCAACTTGGCATTATTCATTACCTGGAAAATTTTCACATAACACTTCTATTGGTGTAGCTCGTTTTGTATCTCCAATTTTCTGATATCTCTCTTTTAATGTGTCAGCCTAAAACACACACAAAAGAATCCTGAGAATGTGGTAATTTCAGAATTATTTAGCTAGAAGAGAGGATCCTAATATGTCTTAACATTTTATGAAATTCAAGGAAACACAAAAATAATTAATTACCTTTAAGCCTTGCCAAGGAAGACTGCCTCTCAGAAAATACATGAACATATGACCTAAAGCTTCTAAATCATCTCTTCTACTTTGCTCTGAAATATAAGAACATAAATTTCACTTTTGTCTACTAGGTAAGGATGCAAGAATGGAGAACTGATTCTTTCATTATGTATAAACTAATTTCCAAAAGTTCAATATATAAAGACAAAATACAGATCTAGTGACTATAGATGATAAAATCATGTCTAGTTAAATGATAATGTTTTTACATTAAAATCATCGTGCATTTTAACAATATGCCATTATGATTTTTTAGATGTTATTAGAGATTTATTTATCTGTTTAGATCTCTATTCATGGGAATAAAGGCCAAGGGAAACAAGATTCCATGGCCAAATAGAGTCACCGTGTACTACAGCTCTGACTTAAAGATTCAGAACATAACACATTAAAGGTTCTGAGAAGTATAGAGTTAAAAATGTTTAACTTTATTTAACGCCGCATTTCCTAAACTTATATGAGCACAAGACTTCCATCACACATACTCTCCATTAACATTAAAAACAATTAGTATTGTGCATATTTTAAGAAACACTTCTGTTTGACATATACCAACATTAATAATCCCTCCACTATCACCAAAAAATGCCACTAGGACAAATTGTCATTTTCAAGTTGTTGTCTTAGTAACAAAATGTTGTATAGCACATAAATGCATAACAATCACAGACCAAGGCTCAGGGAGACATTATGTAAATATTTGCTGACAATGATATTTAAATTTTTTTACACTGAAGTTAAATAGTTAAGATTTCCTGATGTTTTAAAATAATACAAAAATGCTAACAATGAAAGAAAAATTAATACTTTATGGAGAGGATGTTTGTGTCCAAAATACTTTATCCAAAAGAATAGTCATCATACTATTGACTCAGTAGTAAATGCTTTCGGAAAAGCAAACTTCAATGTATGTATCTGAACTAGGGTGAAAGGGTAAGAAAAGGTTTTAATTTTTACTATGTGTATTGTCAAAACATTCTATACTTCTATAACACTTGCTATAGTTTAAAAACATATGTTTGTGTAATTATTATTTAATCACTATCCTTCCACCAGACAGCAGTTGCAGGAGAGCAGATGTCTCTTTGGCTCGTTAGCCTCAGGACCTAGCATGATGACTGGCACAGAACAGGCACTCAACACACATACTACTGAAATAAATAAATGGGACTGGGTGCAGTGGCTCGCTGTCTGTATCCCAACACTCTGGAAGGCTGAGGGAGGACTGCTTGAGGCCAGGAGTTCAAGACCAACCTGGGAAACATAAGAGAGACCCTCATCTTTACAAAAAATTTAAAAATTTAAGAAAAGAAAGAAAGAAAGGAATATTTGAAAATGTATAATATTAAGTATATGTCCCTTTTCTATAAGCTTAGGGAAAATATCTAGAAGAATATGCATCAAAATTGATAGTAATTAGGGCTATGAGATTAAAGAACTAGAGAAGGGACTTCAACCCCAAATTCACATTTCACATAAAATGTAGTAAAATAGAGAATATTTTTTCTTATACTTTTATAATAAAAATGTAAAGATATGCTATTAAAATTAGTTAATTTTTCTAAAATAAGTAAAGTGGACATAAAGTTTATTTTAAATTCACTAATGAAAGTGGGGATATGAATAACATGAATAAAACTAGTAATGACTTTTACAACAAAAATTTCACTTCATTAGGTTCTGAGAGTCTTAAGAAAGAAAAGCCATGCAAAGAGAAAAATATTTCTGAACTTCAGCTGAGAATCCAAATCACCTCTAAAACTTTATAAAAACTCAGATGAGCAGGCCTACTGCTAGCAATTGATTCCTTGGGTATGAAGTGGGACAGAAGAATGTACACTTTAAAGGCTTAGCAGATGATTCTGAAGTACAGCCAGATTTAATAACCACTGAAAAAGAAACTTCACTGAAGTATAACTAATAACATAAGAAGTATAATTCATAATTTACATACATTAAAATATACCCACAATAAGGGGACAGTTCGATAAGTTTTGACAACACACACCTGCTAACCTAATCCCACAACAGAGACTCACTCTGTTCCCCAGGCTAGAGTGCCATGGCTTCAGGCTAGCTCACAGCAACCTCAAACTTCTGGGCTCAAGTGATCCTCCTACCTCAGCCTCCGCGGTAGCTGGGACCACAGACAGGCACCACCACGCCCAGCTAATTTTAGTAGAGATGGGGTGTCACTCTTGCTCAAGCTGGTCTCAAACTCCTGACCTAAGCAATCCTCCCGCTTCAGCCTCCCAGAGTGCTAGGATCACAGGCATGAGCCACCAGGCCCAGCCAACAAGTATTTCTATAACAGTCAAAAAGCTTCCCTTATGTCCCTTGCCTATTATTCCCTTATCCACACAATCTCCAGCCTCAAGCAACCACTTAACTGCTTTCATCACTACAGATTAGGTTTTTTAATAGAGTTTCAAAAGAATGGAAAATACAGTATAGATTTATGTCTGAATTCTTATACTCAGTGTGTTTTCCAGATTCATCCATGTTGTTGTGTGCATCAGTAGTTCATTACTTTTTATTGCTGAGTAGTACAGCATAATATATTTATTTATTCACCTACTGATGGACAACATTTGGGCAGCTTTCCATAAGGTTTTCATTTCTCTTGGATAAATATCTAGGAGAAGGACTGCTACATCATATGGTAAGTGTAGGCGTAACTTTATAGGAAAATTCTAAACTGTTTTCACGGGGCTATGCCATTCCACCAGCAATGTATGAGAGTTCCAGTTGCTTCGGAGCCTGTCCAACATTTAGTATGGTAAGTCTTTTTAATTTTAGTGCCTTTAAAGTCTTAGCATACTATGATTTAATTTGCATATCACTGGTGACTAATTTTGGTGAACTTCATTTCATGTTTTATTTCACATACATATTTTGTGAAGCATTTATTCAAATATTTTACCCATTTTTGGAATTGGGTTATTTGTCTTACTAAAATGATATGATACATGAAATCATGTATCATATATATTCTGGATACAAGTAATTTTCAGATATGAGTTTTTACAAATACTTTCTCCCTCCTCCAAGACTATAGCTTGCTTTTTTTCTCTTAAGAGTATCTTTAAAAGAACAGAAGTTTTACATTTTGATGAAGTCCACTGTATCAGGGGTTTCTTTCCCCTTATTTTTTTAAGCTTTTTTATGTCCAATCTAGGAACTCTCTAACTGTACAATCACAAAGATTTTCTCTGATTTTTTTTCTTCTGGAAATTTTATAGTTTTTGGTTCTTACATTTAACTCTATTATTCATTTTGAAGTTTCTTTGTTATTGTTGTTTGTTTTTTGCTTTTGGGTATAGGGTAAGGGTACAGATTCATTTTTTTAATATTGATATCTAGTTATTCTCACACAGTTTCTTGGCAAGACTGTCCTTTCCCCTTGAATTGCTTTTGTACCATTCTCAAATATCAATTGACCATCTTATGTATCTGTTTATTTTTGGACTCTGTATTTTGACCAATTTATCTATGTTTGTCTTCATATCTATACCACCCAAAATAAGTGGAAGAAAGAGGAAAATAATAAGTGTCAATGACCAGACGATGACCAACAGACAATCAATAGAGAAAATCCAGTGAAAACAAAAGCCATTTATTTGAAAAGTTCAATAAAGTCATTAATACTCTCACTAGGCTAAAAGAAAGAAATACAAATTACCAATAAGAGCAACAAAGAGAGCATCAGAACAGATCCTACAGACATTAAAAGAATATCACGAACCAACATTATACAACAAATTCAACAACTTAGATGAAATAGGACAAATACTTTGAAAGCTATTAATTACCAAAATTACCTGAAGAAAAAAAAACGTGAATAGCTCCATATCAATTAAAGAAATTTAATTTATAATTTTTAAAAGCTTCCCAATATATAAACCAAGGCCCAGATGGCAGCACTGGTGAATTCTCTTAAACAGTTAAGGAATAATACCAATTCTACACAAACTCAGAATTAGAAGAGTTCCCAACTTACTACATTACCCTATTACCAAAAACAGACAAAGACATTACAAGTAAAGGAAACTACAGGAAATATTCCTCATAAACACAGACATGAAATCCTTAAAAAGATAATGATGCATCATGACTAAGTAAGTTTCATCCTGGGAATGTAAGTTTGATTTAACTTTCAAAAATCAATCAATGTAATTTACCACATTAACAGAATAAGATATAAACTGTATGATCATCTCAGATAGAGAAAAAGCACTTGACAAAACCCCACATACATTCATGATAAAAAAAAAAAAAAAAACTCTCAGAAAACTAGGAATAGAAGGAAACTGCTTCATCCTGAAAAAGAACAGCTATAAAAACTGTACAACTAACAATTCTTAAATGATAAAAGACACTCCTAAGATCAGGAAGAAAACAAAGATGTCTACTCTTGCCCTTTCTGTTGAGTATTATACTGGAGGTTCTTACCAGTACAAAAAAGCAAGGAAAACAAAATTAAAAAGTATTCAGATTCTAAAGGAAAAAAATACAACTATTTTTCTTTGCAGACAACATGATTGTATATGTAATCTACAAAAACTCTACTAGAACTAATGAGTTTTAGCAAAGTTACAGAATACAAGGTCAGTATATAAAATCAACTATATTTCTATATTAGCAATGAACAATTGGAAATTGAATTTAAAAACCAATATCTTTACAAAAGCATCAAAAAAGAAGAAATATGTACAGATACATTTATCAACATATATGCAAGACATATAGCATACAGTTTAAAAGACTTAAATATAGTATACATAAAATTATACTGATCCCTGCAGTAAGATTCTTTGATACAGAGAGGAACTCAGCATAAAAGGCGATTCCTCTTTGAATTCCATCCAAGGCGGGCTTTAGTTATCACAGTGCCACCAAGCCGTGATCATAAGGTGATCTCGCCTATGTGGTTCTATCAGAGAACAGTATTAGTCTCACAACCTACAAGGCACTTAAAAAGTCAAGCCATAAATACAAGCTAGTAAAATAAACCTACTACTGAAACTCAGTCTGAAATGCTCTTTACCCTCATAATTCCTTCCTTTGTGTTCTTTCTCGAACTGACATATCTGGAAATAAATTTCACCATGTATTAAGTAACAGAAATCATAGGAAGGCTTTCTCTTTGAAACACAATAACTAATGAACACCCCACCCTCATGTGGTTAGCAGTTCTTTTTACATGAAAAAAAATCTCCCAACAGTAATCTGGCCTTATTAAACCCAGATCACATTTTGTAAAGCACTTAACTACAAAGGCCTGTTTGAAAACGGACGTTTTTCCACAAAGCCAAGAATCATTATAGGAACTCTTGATGTAAGCACCAAAGAGACCAGAAAGTGACAATCTGCTTTACAATAGGTTATCACTAAGGATTCTTTAAAATAGCTTCTTAGAACCAATTTAGAAGTTATATAAAGAGTCAATTAAAATTTTGCTCTTCAAGAATATAGGTATCACATGAAATAAACAAGACCCATACATATTAAGAGCCTAGTATGTGTCCATGCTTCATACACATGCTTTTTTAAAATTACAACTACCACTGAAAGTAGACATTAGTAATCACAAATAAGGAATGTAAAGCTGACAAAAGTTAGGTGACTACTACAAAACTATGTACCTAATAAGTGAGGCACAGCTTTTCATCCCACTTGTCTTATACTTTGTTCATTTCAGAAAGCAAAGTAAACACATCAATTAATCAAATGTTTATTGCAAACCTTCTGCAATGCTTTTCTATTTAAGAATCCTACTCTCATATCTCAACTTTTTTCTGTCTAGCACTATTTCCATTTCAATCGAAATTTCAATTCAATTTTAAACAGAAAAATATTTCATTTTTCATTAACTCAAAGTTATCAATGTAAAAAAAATACATCAATGCCTCACATGCAAACAGGAAACTTTCTACTATACTTGTATACATTTGCAAAATTAAACTTATTAATGTATTTTCTATTTCTGTTTTTCAAAATGAAAAACAATGAGATCAAAAGGCATGTGAGTTAAATGGAATACAAATATGACAAGAGAGCTCAAACAACAAAAATTCTCCCTGAAGAAAGTTTAAATCATTTCTTATAAACAAAATAATAAAAATCATCTACTATAAGTAAATGTTTTATTTAATATTTCCTTCTAAGATATTAAAAGTTACTTTCCTTAGCACCCCCAAAACAAAAATACATCATCCTCAAAATTCATTTAGCTCATATTTTTCAATTACATAATAAAGATGGGTTTTTAAAAATGAGAACACAAATCTAAAAGGAAAAGAAAAAAATACAATTATGTAAGACAATACGCAGCAATAACTCACTACTCACTAATCCAAATACCTAATCTAGCAATATCAAGAAAACCTAGAAATTAAGAAAAAGAGTTTTCTGAGCAACTGAACCACATACATTCACTTAATTCCTAGAAGTTCTTTCGAAATCTAGTATTCTTAATTTAGATATAATTGCAGTAAGTTTGGCTATCTCTAAAGAAGAGAAAATCAAAGTACTACCAGCGGTAGGTATACATTACAGTATGTAGGTATACTACATGCAATATCAAAAAGAGAAAATACAGATGAAAGCCAAAAGAACCACACACAAAAAAAGAATCTATTAAAAAATACAGATAGCATTTTCTCTAAACTTATTTAGATAAAGCTATACATCCTAACACTCTTCAACTAATCATGAGAATACCACTATATAACAGTAATTATACAAAAAATATTTGCTGTGAAACATCAGGAAAAAACCAATTATGCTCATTGTGTGTTTTAAAAAAAGAATTATGTAATACATTTTAAACTGTTAAAATATAATTGTAGAAATGTAAATACATGTTTTTAAACTTTAAAAAGTTGTTTGGGTAGCTTAAAAAGCAGGCACCAGGAATTTGGACAATTAACCTAGAAATTAAATTATATAAATCACATCACAGAATGATAGCACAGAAAGAAGGCATTTTTGGAACACCGTAATTCTGTGATTCCTTCTCTCCAATTCAGAAAGCTTGCCTACCACTTAGAAACCTGAAATATCACTCTTCTTTGGAACACAGATTTTTATTAACACAAGCAACTCCCAATTTATGCCTCAAACCCTAGTCTTTTTATTCTTGAATAATAAATAATTTAAAAACAAAAGAATTAATTTTTATTTCAAAACTACTCACCAAAGAAAAATACACAGTATTTACTTAATCATAAATATCTACAGTAAGAGATGACATAAAGAGGGGGAGAAAGTGATCCAAAGGAAGATTATAAAATAAGGTTCAAAGCAGTTGATAAAGTCTTTAAAAAAGATATTAAAAAGCAGACACTTGATCAGATCAGACACAAAAATAACAATTCAACATAACAATACTAAAGAAAGCTTTCATTCAAACAGATCATGGATATCTGTATCTGTCACACGCAACTTTATCGAGATTTCACCCTGGTCAGTGACTTAAGCAGATATGAGAAAGGTACAATACTGAATCATTACATCTGCTTTCTGAAGATAAATTACCTAATTAAGATCAATAGATACCACAACAATAAAGATGCAAATTCCTACAGTGTCATTTTACACTATTCTCCCATATTAGAAACATCTTTTTCCTTTTAAAATCTGATACAGTGTCAGTCTACAAAAAGGAAAAATACTTATAAACCCATGCAATATTCCTCTGATCAAATTCTCTATTTTGAAAAGTTTATGTAAGCAAGAAGTCCTTGAATGCACAAGAATGAATGAATGAACAGATGGATGGAAGAATGAATAGGCTTTAAAAGTAATCACCGAAATCCAAGAAAACCAAGGAGGGCAGAAATTAGATATGTACAAATTAAAATCACATTAAAAAGTCACATTGTCTCTGTTCCTCTTTCTTTATCTCTTCCTAACTCCTCACAAAGCCAAGTACTCTTAACTTAAAACACCACTAAATATTCTATGTTCACAGGCATCACAAGCTTATAGAATACTTTAAATGTTCAGCACCCAAATTCATATTACTTTAGCTTACGCTTTCTTAAAATAGGAATTTCACGTAATCTGCCAAACAAATTTTTTCTCTGTTAATATTACTCATCAACTCCCGAGTTTTACATGAATACTGAGAAGCAGGGCTTTTATAAATGGGTAAAAGTAAACATTAAAGCATTTGCTGCTTGCAGTACTTGCCAAAGAAATACTTTTTTGTTTTCTTCCTGAAAGAGGAGTAAAGAGAGATTACTGCAGTAGTTAAATGCCATTTCCCAAGCTCTTAAGACTTTTCCCAACAAAGACAAACATGTCAGACTCACTTTGCCATTTCTACAAATAGAATGCTTGTTGCAGTTACCATTGTTCGGAAAAAGAACATTAGGCCCTAAGGAAGTTGTGACTTCATGTTTCACAATAAATTAGTAGTGAACCTTTGTTAGTTGTTATAAAATAGTCTGTTAACAACTCCCATGAAATGAAAATTTCTCACAGACACTGTACTTGTAAATACAGGTATGCCTGGTTTTAACTGAAGGCACGATCCTGAATGTTGTATATCTCCTCAATCATATTTCAAATCTATCAGGAAAGTTTGCTATTAAAACGTACTCCCTGAAAATATTATCTGAATAAAACTTGTGTTTTATAATTTTAGATGTTTGAAGCTTTTCTTTTTTAAGGGCAATTTTATATTTTCAGGCATTTCAGACATCTAAAAAGAAAAAAAAAATCATGAGTTTACTACCAGGCAGGCTGTTAGGAAGGATTCCAAGTGCTACTTAGTTCTGACTGAGAGGCAGAGCAGGGACATGCAGTATACAGAAGATCAGTTTGGGGAGAATGGTTAGAGAGTTAAGATTAGGAGCTGGAAGTTGGATTAGATGACTTCTAAAGTCCTGTCCAGATCTGTGACTGTATATTTTAAGGTACTTTTGACCAATGATGATGGATATATACTGATTGGTTTACATTTCTGTCTATCCTTGTGAGTGAGATGTCAGGAATAGAATCTAAAAGCAAAAAAATTAAGTTTGTCCTTCCTCTGATAAGAACACTAACCATGGGAAATACAATCAATCTATAACTGATTTTTTAGAGAAACACACAAAAGTAATTCAATGGGAAAGAATACAATACCATAAAAAGAACTTTAACCCCTATTTCACACCACATAAAAAATTAATTCTAGATGGATCACAGATATAAAAGTAAAAGCTAAAATTATAAAGCTCCTACAAGAAAACATTAAATGTCTTTATCATAAGGGGGTAAATATTTCTTAGGAATCAAAAAGCTAGACTTCACAAATACTTAACAGTTTTGCTCATCAAAAGATACCTGGAAGAAAATATATACAACGCATATAT
>CAUYPO010052676.1:0-13664 GCA_963574435.1 Cheirogaleus major
ATCATACTGAATGGGGAAAAACTGAAAGCATTTCCACTTAGAAATGGAACAAGGCACGGTTGCCCACTATCTCCACTTCTATTCAACATAGTGCTGGAAGTCCTTGCTATAGCAATCAGACAAGAGAGTGGAATTAAGGACATCCGAATAGGGGCAGAAGAGATAAAACTCTCAGTCTTTGCTGATGATATGATATTGTATCTAGAAAACCCCAAGGACTCAACTAAGAGACTCCTTGAATTGATAAATGAATTCAGTAAAGTTTCAGGATACAAAATCAATACACACAATCAGAGGCATTCATATATGCCAATAACAGTCAAACTGAGAACCAAATCAAAGACTCAATTCTCTTCAAAATAGCAACAAAGAAAATAAAGTACCTAGGAATATATTTAACTTAGGAGGTAAAAGACCTCTACAGGGAGAACTATGAAACACTGAGGAAGGAAATCACAGAGGATATAAACAAATGGAAAAGCATACCATACTCATAGAACAGCAGAATCAACATTGTTAAAATGTCTATACTACCCAAAGTGATCTACAGATACAATGCAATTCCCATTAAAATACCAGCATCATTTTTCACAGATCTAGAAAAAACAATTCTATGCTTCAGATGGAACCAGAAAGACCCTGAATAGCCAAAGCAACTTAAAGCAAAAAGAACAAATTGGGAGGCATCACTTTACCAGACTTCAAGCTATACTACCAGTCTATCGTAATCAAAACAGCATGGAATTAGCACAAGAACAGGGACATAGACCAATGGATCAGAACAGAGAACCAGATATAAAGCCTATAATTTCTGCCTAGGTCTCTTAAAATGCTTCTTTTTGGGAAGCTCCCTCTGTTAAGTAAGTTTCCTTGCTGGAAAAAAGCCAGCATCAACTTTCAGTATTGAGGGTGAGCCTTCCGGACATTCAGCTCTGTCAAACCTTTAAATTATGGCAGCCACTATTCACATTTTATTGTAACGCAATGTGAGACCCAATTAAGAACTGCCCAACTGGACCCAGTCAATTCACAGACTCAGGAGAGAGAGATTTTTTTTAATTTTATTTTAAGCCACAAAACATTTGGGTGGTTTGATACATAGCAATAGATAATAGATATTGAAACACAGTGCTTTCAACTAATTAAGAATGTAAAATATTTCAGGGAATGAGAAATCTTGAATAAATGAGTTTTTGCATGGTTCCAGCTCACTCAGAAAATAGCTCATCCATAAAATTTTAATATAAACTGAAGGGATGACTTTGATATAAATACATGATACACTGTGTTTTTCAATATAATGCTATTTTATTGCTAATCAAGTGGTCCTCATTCACTGCAAGGACCTTACTTGCTAGAATCACTTTGAAGACTCATGCTCTGGTGGCTTTTTTACTGTGTATTTTATATTCTCATTTGTTCTTCGGTAAAGGGTATAGCAGCAATGCAGCCATTACTAGCAAGCCTTTTACTATGAGTTGCTTCTTGGCATTCATCAACAGAGTGGTGTTAGATATAAGTGAGACATAAATTTCTATCTTCATGCACATATGAGAGATATAGAACATAGTAGAATGATTCATTACTAAGTTATTTACAATAATCAGTTCAAAAGTAACATATAACTTGACACAGGACCTAACTAGGGAGTCATTTGTTCCAATTTTGTTTCCTCTTCTGATTACAGCTGCTCCTTCTCACCATCCCTAAAAGTGCACACATCCTTTCTACTAGGATGAAAGAGTAAATGCCGAAGACTACCTACAAAGCTGTTTTTGCATAAAGGACAGCATCATCTTACTGTTTTTGCATAAAATTCAATTTATCTGTTAAAATAGAGAAAAGGAATGGGATAAGGGAAAAATGAAAGTGTGTGTGTGTGTGTGTATTTACATTTGTATTTGATGCCTATATCATCTGATTATCTCAAAATTCAAGTGGAAAACCCTCTTGTTTTGTCCAAGAGGAAATATAGAAAAGCAGTACCTATAGTGGTGTCTACAGAAAAGTATAGACACCACTTTGAAGTTCTTAGCTAGAAGCTTTACCATGGTAACCTGTCAAACTTTATAAGGTTTACCAACCCTAAATATAAGGAGGACTATTCATTTGTACATGCCAATACATGTGAAAGCAAAACACTAGATAGACAATATTAGATATTTAGGAATGCAAGAGTAAAAAAGAAATTTATTATGTTATTTACTATAGAGGACAGCTCAAGGAAACTTACCCCTGAGCTAAAAAACAAACAAACAAAAACCCTCACGTTTCTTCTAAATAGGTACATAAAAATAATTTCCCAATTTCCTCTTTGTTTACTTTTAATATTATCCCTAAAAACATAAATGACAATGGGAAGTCAAATGCTATTCATCCCAAAGGCATCAATTGTCTAAAAAGTACTTGTTAAGTAGCTTCTATGTCTGGACATTAGAAAAGATGCTGTAGATTTTTTAAAAAATAAGTAAGACATATTCTCTGGGCTTACTAAGATTACAGAGCAAATCAAAAGACAAAGTGAGGTTGAACTGAATAAATACTGTACTAAAACACACAAATATCAAAACATATGGTGCTATATCTAAGAACAGTCCTTAAGTCTGATATTCCTCTCCTCTAATGCAACTCACTGTGTGTGCAGGCCTCACCTGATCTTCTTCATATCACCCTATAGGAAATGGGCATTGGAAGAATACTGTAAATGCTGATACTCTTGCTACTGCTATCACTGTGAGTAATGAATGGGCTATGTCTCAGATCCAGGTGTATTGTAACTTTGGTCAGCATCCATGAAACTGTGTCAGGCTGACTTATTGGCTTTTAAGTAAGGTCAAAGACCAAACTCTTTAGAGATCTTAACATATCCAGGGTTTTAAAATTCTGAAGCAAGTTCACTAGAGGACTATTACATGATTTGATTTGAGGGATATCAGGAAGATAATATCCTGACATGACTCCCATGTTTTTTCGCACTTCCAGGACCTTTCCATATGTTGGTTCTCTAACAGGAACAATGTTCCCCTGTTCTCTTTTACTCAATATACAAAATGCACCTCCACCATACGTACATACATACACACACACACACACACAATTTCCAGGCTAAATATTTCTCCTTCGGGAACTGTCAGCTATTCCAAAAAGGGGACCTTCCATGACCCCTTAAAGTTCTGCTTTTTTGCCCTTCCTAAGTACTACTCAAGCACCTTGTCCTTTTCACATCAGAGTCTTCACCACATTATTTCACTGACAGTTCACATACATTTCACACAGTACACCTTAAGCTCTGTGAAAGTAGGTTTTGAGGTTGTACTGTTGATGCTTAGGACACATAATTGACACATAATAAAGTCTTAATAAATATTTTGAAAGAAGAGTTGTAAAAGTTGCAGGAAAATTCCCTTTATTTGTGATACATTTGGCTGGTTTTTCAAAGAAATTATTTTTGAGCACTAGTCTATAATTACATTGCATTATGAAAACTTAATGAGTAAGAAAAGACAAGCCCCCAATATCTTGGTTTCTCATTACATTTACAGAAAGCTTTTTCCTATTTAGTTAGCTCAATTTAAGATTTAGAAGACAACATTTCTATTCTCAAGAATTACCTGTAGGGACTAATTTAAGTTCAGATATTTTCTACTAAAAACAGAATTTAAAATATAGTCATTAGAGCAATTATAGGGTAGAAGTTCATTCTATAGGTAAAAACAATGAAATATGGATTCTATGGACTGAATTGTATCCCGCAAAATTTATTTGTTGAAGCCCTAACCCCTAATGTGTCCGTATTTGGAGATAGGGTCACTATGAGGTAATTAAGGTTAAGTGAGGTCATAAGGGTTGCACCCTAATCCAATAGGACTGGTAGCTTTATAAGAAGAAGAAGAGAAAGAGATCACTCCCTCTCTGTGTTCACACGAGGAAAGGCCATGTAAGGACATAGTGAGAAGGTGGCTGTCTACAAGCCAGGAAGAGAGCTTTCGTCAGAAACTTAATTGGACAGAACTTTGATCTTGAACTTCCAGTTTCCAGAACTGTGAAAAAATAAATTGCTATTGTTCAAGCCACATAGTCTCAGGCATTTTGTAATGGCAGCCCAAACAGTCAAGTACAATAGACATCTGAGAAAATGCATCGTTATGTCTTTTTATATGGAAAATGTTAATAATGTTGGCAGATGCACTTGAATAAATATGGCTATGAGAATAGGGCTTTTATACTTAAACAGAAAATGATTTAACCAATAATTTATATCATTGCATCATTTAGAGGTGGATAGAGGCAAGCTAGTCACCAAAATCTGCTCTTCCTTTCTTCTTGGGCGCAAGGCTGCGACTGCATTTCCCAGTGTCACTTGTGAATGAATGTGGTGCGTATGTCTACGCTCTCTCCAACAGCATACGAACAGCAGAGATGTGTGCAAGACGGAATCTCTAGCTATGAATTTCTTCTCCTCTTCTCTCTAGCTAGAATGGAAATGACTAAAATGATGACCCACTGTGAGCGCATGAAGCAAGGCTCCCACCAGCCTGAAACATGAACCTTTAAGCCATTTGTGGACACCCATTAGATACCCTTATACAAATTCTAATGGAACAGTATTACTGGGTGAAATGATTATTTTAGAATACTTGGAAAGCAACTACTTATCACCTACAGTTGAGCTTCTTAACATATGGTAGACAAGTATCCATAACCGCTGAGAAAAGTTTATCTTTTCTTGTAGGGCCTGAGGTTAATTCTATGGGCAAAGTGGTCACTTCCAAGGGCATCATTTATTTAAAATCTCCAAAATGTTATTCTTTGCTCCATAATATACTTAATTTTGTCTTAATATAAAATAATGATCGAATTTGCTACCAGAAAATTTATTATAAACTCTCTTTTTTTCAAAAAACTTTGAGTAAAATTGACCTAGATCTAACATAATGATCCTGGCCCTATCTAGCCTTGAATTACTTGCAGTCTCCAATACATGTCATGCTCTTTCACACTTTACAGTTTTTATTCTTCTCTGAAATATAGTCTCCTCCTTTATCATTACCACAAACTTCTAGTTATTCTTCAAGGCTCATATAA
This sequence comes from Cheirogaleus major, assembly GCA_963574435.1. Lineage (NCBI taxonomy): Eukaryota > Metazoa > Chordata > Mammalia > Primates > Cheirogaleidae > Cheirogaleus > Cheirogaleus major. Next base: position 5,086 of record CAUYPO010052676.1, read on the forward strand.
ATTATCACCTGCTCTGGGGAGTCTTCCTTAAGGAAGTCTCTCCTGTTCCAACCTAAAGAGAGTTGGTGTCTTGGTGCACATCACCCCTCTGCACACCCCTGTGCTGTGTCATAAGCTATGCTCATAATTAGTCTCCTTTTTAACTGTGACTCTCTTCAGGGCAAGGTATATCTCATTCACTTTGGAATTTAGAATATTCCAAAATATTCTATTACTCACTGGCATTCTCATATTTCCATTTTTTTAAAAATAAAAGATGTTGAATTTTTCCTCCTCCTCATTTTCCACTTCCACTTCCTCCTCCTTCTCCTCATCTTCTTCACTGTATCTTCCTCCTCTTCCTTTTTCATCTTATTTTACCTCATAGCTATCAACTAAGCAGATTTATGAAATTAAAAAAATAGGTATCTGGTAAATTGAAGAGTCCACATTTGGAAATTAAGAATTAAAGGCATTCCCTACTCGGTCAAAATATATAAAGGCTACACTAACATTCTAGGGTTTAAAGTTTGCATCCCTTTGAGATTCATTGCATAGCCCTGTTCAGCATAGAATTCTAAAAATATAAAAAATATTTATTTTAGTAAGTTATCTAGCATTCCAAAATTGTTTTTAAAAAATGAAATTGGAAAGTAATTTTTCTATGCTAACCTCTTTATTTAAACTAGGATACTTAACCTATTTAAGCTAAATCTGAAAGAAAAATATCAATCAGAGGAGACTTGTACATTTCTCAAACTCTTTGATATACAGTATCTTGAGGAGTTTTCTTATACATACATATTGAGGTACATTTAATGTAATTAGGCATACATTTGCAAAAATGGGTTTCCTCTCTCTTTTTATGTTCCATAATAAAATTTTTAAAGGATAGAATTATTTATAGATACAGAGAGAATTTTTGGTATTAGGGTTCTCCAGAGAAACAGAACAAATAGAATATGATTTGTTACAGGGAACTGGCTCACATGACTCTGGAGGCTGAGAAGTCCCATAACATGATGTCTACAAGCTGGAGACCCACTGTGGTGAGTGTGTGGTGTAATTCTGAGAACCAGTGGGCTGATGGTGTAAGTCCCAGTTGAGGGTAGGAGAAGACTGATGTCCAAACTCAAGCAGTTGGGCGAGGAGAGAATTACCTCTTTCCTCTGTCTTTTTATCTTTTTCAGGCTTTCAAAGGACTGGATGGTGCCCACCCACATTGGGGCAGGCCATCTACTTTATTCAACTGTCCGTTTCAAATGCTAATTTCATCCAGAAACACTCTCCTAGACACACCAGAAATAATGTTTAACCTGGGGACCCCATGTTCCAGTCAAGTTGACATATAAAATTAACTATCACAATTTTGCATTCTACCCTGTGTACAGTACAGTCAGAGAAACACTATTGTTTGAGAACTTTGTGTTAAGAGACACTGCTCCTGATTTTAGCAGGATTATCAATAAAAACACCGTGAGATTGAACAAGGCATTATAAAATACCATTTTTAAGATGGATGATAAATTTATTACATAAGTCTATTTTTCATCAACTATGTTAGCTTGCTCAAAAATAAAGCTGTGACTGAGTAAATATTAATAAATTAATCTACATAGTTTTGATTGACAAGTCTAGATTTTTGCAATTATTCTCAATAAGTATTACCAAAACTAAATTTAAGGTTTGAAGCAATGGAAATGAAATATATTTTCAATTTGTGTTTCCTATTTTTTAATAATAATACTCTAATATTTATTAAATGTTTATTTAGTGTCAGGGACTGTGCTTAGCACTTAATATGCATTACTATATTTTATCACTTCCAAGAAACTTATTTTTCATATTTTAATGTCCCTAAACCTGGATTTATCTTATAATTACTGTCAGACACATAGATATCAGAATTCATTTATTACAGTGTGTGCATACATGAACTTAGCTGCTATTCCTAGTGGCATGACTAGATAAATAAAACCTCTGAGTGAACAAATCATCTAAGGACCAGAGTTTAACTGGTAGCATATTTTTTGTTCATAGTGATGCATAAAATAATGGAAAATTTTACAATACTCTCACTCCTGGAGAATTTGCCTCTAAATTAACTTTTTGCTAAAAAATAGAATCTGTACACATCCTAAGGGGGAGCAATCCCAATTTTTTAAAGGAAAATCCTCATAGCAAACTTCCCAAAGCAAAGGCTCTGCCTAGATATTTAAGTCTTTAAATATCAAAATATTATCTTATTTTGATCTCCCATATTTATTCATATATTCAGTAAGTTAACTACCTTGAATATGTTTTGTATAGCGTAGGTTGCAAAGGGATAAAAAAATAAACTTGGAGACAGAAGTTTCCAATAATAATAATAAATAATAATAATGATAGCCTCTGAAAAGCCATCAATATAATAATATGTTGTTGAAAGAGCTAAATAATTACTTTTAAATGCAAATTTTATTAATATATAAGAAAGCAAACTATTTTATGAAGATAGAATTAGTAACAATGCAGAGCAAAGAGCATTTACAACAAATGACTCTCATTAATAATTCAAAAAAAGTATTTACCACTTTTGCTACTTGAATATATCATTGACAAATGTTGAGATAAAAAACTGGGATAAACAGACACAAACACACACACACACACACACATGCTATAGGACATTAGATAGATAGGTGTGGGGTCCTTTAGAAACAAAATAAGGTAAAGATAATAGGAAGAAGTAGTTTTGTTCCAACACTTGCTCAGCTGTAAATCTTAAACAAGAACTTTAAGAATACCAATTATTCATATCAAATAACAGAAAAAAGTTTGAAGAATGATTTAAACCAATACAGTGAATTAATGAGCACATTAACTTTCTCCAAGTAAGTATTCAGTAACTGTTGGTTGAATGAATGCCTGAAACAGTAAAAGGGTTACAAGAACACTAACCTTGAAAAGAAGGCAAGTACATTTGGCAACAAAATAATTTCATCTGTAAAATCTGAGAGTAGCAGCAGCATCTTGAAATACAAGAGGATAATGGAATGAAAGGAATTAAGATTAGGAATTAGGATTGCAGAATAAACAAGAAGGGATTAATCATTAACAAGCCAAGACAACAGAAACTTTGTAAGTGAAAAAGAATTTGCAAAAGCACAGAAACCTAGGAAAGCTCTATGTGATGTGCCCATTATTCCAGAGACAATATCAAACTGTTAATCTGACAATAAATCAATCTTCCCTGACATTGAGTTGTTATGAAATAAATTAATAATTATCCACGTATTAAGCACCATCTGTTAGGTCTATAATCCATCTAAATATGTGAACATTTTCCAGAAAAAACTAATTCAGTTTATCAATGCAAAATAATAATGGGATATATTGGCTAATTACAAAAAAAACAAAAAGATGCAGTAGGATATGCAAATGTTGCTGTGAAACTACAAAATAATGCTTAGATTCATCAAAAAGAAAATCCAAGGGCTCTATTTTATTTGATTTATTGATTTCTTAGAGCTACTATTGATCCTGAAGGAAAATATTGTGATTAGTTTTACTATACTGAAATCTGTTTCAACAGGTATCTCCGAAGCAATTTTAACTACTGTTTTGCAAATTTCATTATGTTAAAAAGCATTATTAGCTACAATTTAGTAATGATGACAACAGTTCAATTTTTTAAAAACAACATAAATTACTGTAAAATACGTTGAAAACTAACTCTACTTCTTGGCCCAATGTTATATTCTTTTGATCTTTCATTTTGATTTATAGAAAATAACTTTAGCATCTGTTATCATTTATGTATCACATTTTATCAGAAGATTAATCTGAAATTCAGATTAGAAAGAAAAAAGTAACATTTGTCCCTCAGCAAAAATAAATATTAGCTTTGCCCATAAAACTAATGCATCGAAAGCAGAAATATCAAAACAATTAAATTAAGTATACTGTAAAAATATTATAGCTGTGAGAGTGCTCTGTTGAAGGAGGTATTCAAACTCAAAGGTGGCTTGCCATTTTTATCTTATTAATCCTTTTCAAAATGTGCAATTTCTCCAGTGTTAACAGACTACATGATCTGTATGAAAAATTAAATATGAAAACAATTACAAAATTGACTACATAAAAGCAATGAATGCAGAATGTGATAGAGTGTTCACGGTTCTGTGATCAGATAAAAAACAAACACTTTTTGGACTACAGTCTTAATTTATTTTAAAAATGTAAAAATCATTCTGAAAATGATAGCAAGATATTCACATACACATTTATATGTCCACTGTTTCTAAAACTCAAATATTGCTTTCCTTTTTTATTTTGAAATTGATTTTCTATTCCAGTGGGAAAAATATATCTTACCGAGTCTGAGCAATCAAAAATAGAGAAGAAAAGTATTACAGAGTCACTATTTTAATATGATTATTTCCTTGACAGAGAAGGCAAGATATTATTCAATATTAAATTCAGAACAAAGAAATGGGTTTAGAAATATTCAAGTGTCATAACTTGTTTAAATTTCCATCAACACAGTACAGGAATATTCCTCAGATACTCAGACTCATTTACCAAGTGATCTGGACAATGTTTACAAGACCTCATATCAATCCTGATGTTAAAATTAGCTCTTTCAGCATTAAAAAATATTGTTTACACAATCAAAAAGTTTGAGAATTAAAAATATATTCTGTAATTTTTTACAGCTCTCAAATGATAAAAATTTTCAAGATCTCTATAGTTTTTACATAATCTTCAGGTTAGTTGAAAGTAATTTATATTTGATGGATGATTTGAAATTCTAAAAACCCTTGCCTTTAATGGAAAATACTGAAGAAACCAAAAGCAGAAAGTTTCTGTACAAAGTTATTGCACACTAAATGCTCTCACAGCTACCATATTAAAGGAACAAAGGCCGAGAATGTCACCTGGTCTAGGAAGAATGTTTTTGTTAGATTGTGCTAGGTTGGTTGAGTTGTCAGAATAAGATAAATGGAGCTGAGCTGTACCATTAACCTGTGACATTTTTGACAGAGCAAGGCTATGTGCTATGAAAAAAGTAGACTACTTTTTCTTTGCTATCTCTCAATTTATAATAGAAATAAGAAAAGATAGATGAAATGTTTTAATGAAAGACAGAAACAGATCAGAAGAAGCCTATTTTGAATAATAGATATTTTTTCATTATATGCAAAAACACCCCCAAATCAGAATACATTTATAAAGTATATCACATAACTTTAATCTGTATTTAAAAGGGACAAATATTAAAATACTCCTTATTTTAGACATTTAAGGACAATAAAAAATCTGTCTTTCTTTATTAACATTTTTGACTTGTATTCCCATCAAAAAAGTTTAATTAAAATTAAAAATGGATCATCATTCTTTTGACAATAAGCCCCTTTCCATTCTTAAAATCACTATTAAGCTTAAAATATTCAAGCAATAATAGGATTTTTTTCTTTTTAGGCTTACTAAAATTTCCCAGAAATTTTAACACACTTATTGTTTGTTATTTCTGAGTTTCCCACTGGGGAAACTAAAATAGATAGCTATATCTTGGAGGAAAAAAAACTAGCAAGATATCATAAAAACTAAATACCAGTCAATAACAGTAAAAAATATAATAAAATCATCAACTAGTGTTGATATTTACTCATGATTTGAGGGGAAAATCTAATCACCTGATCTTACTCTATGCTTTACTTACATATGTCAACAAAATGATTTTCTTTATGATTATGAGTCCTTGCTCTGAAATGCAATGTACACACACACAAAATTCCGTTTTCAAGAAGAAGAATCTAACACATTTATTGACTCACAGGAACTAATATCTTTTATAAAATAATAACTAATATGAGCCAACTAAAAATGCTGTACCAGTTACTGTGATAAAGAGTGAAAATATAAGCACTCAGTAAGATACAGAGCTTGAACTCAGTGTGCCCAAGTCTAGGAAGGAATGTGGCAATAGGACCAATTTCTGCATCAATTATGTAGTGATAAAATACTGAGGTGACCCTAAGAAGGTAAATAAGTTTATATCCTATAATTAGAAGGTTATTAGACATAACCTCAGGAATTATCAATTATTTGTTCAACAATAGTTTATTAGATCTTTACTATATGCCAGGCACTGCCCTAATTATATTTAAATGGGGAATGAATAGATGATAGATAGGTAAGTAGGTAGATAGGTAGAAAGACCAACAGAGAGAGATGGATATTTCTCCCAAATATTTAAGAAAATATTATCAACAATGCTACTATATGTAAGTATATGTTTATGCATGTGTGTACATATATGTATATACACATACATCCATTTCTTTTAGTTTTGCTATCATTCATACATTCTTTTAATTTATAATAAATTAATCTAAAAACTTATAGAAAGACATATTATTGAATGATTAAGGTTCTTATGCTTCTGTTTTAAATATAAAACTTTAATGTTCTATTAAACTTTTTCTTTTAATTGGCTTAATTCCACATACAAATTTAAAAGTTGGAATAATGTTTGCTACAAATATAATCTCCCAAAAGAAAATTGTATTTCCTTATTTTCATGGGGCAATTAAAGTGAAAAATTTAAAAATACCTATAAAGTAACAACATTTTAGGCACATTTTCTTTGTTTACAAATGAAACACATAAATGTTTTTAAAGCAAAACTAGTTCGCTATAAGGACTTCAAATGTCTTAAGACAACATTGTTGAATCCTTTGATATTTAGTAAACTACAATGGTTGAAACAAAGGATAGCAAGATACTACAGTTGGAAGAACTACAAACTTTTAAAGGTATATAATATTTAACACTGCAAATTATTCCAAAACTTTCCAGAATTTTTTAAGGATTTCTTTTGTGATAGCAAATTTGGGAAAACATATATTTCACTGATTATATACATAATCTATGTAATCTTAAAATATATATTAATAATTGGTTCCCAAAAGACCAAATTAAAATGTACTTATTTGGGAATAATGATGTTAATAATAATAAATATACAACAAACAATAAAAACAAATAATAATAGTAATAATAAAATAATAATAGAAATTAATAACTATTTAGCACTTATTTTGTGCCAGAAGACCTTCTGTTTACATACATTAACTCTTTTTTTTTGGTATAAATTTAAGGGATAAAAGTATAGTTTTGTTACATGGATATATTGTTTAATGGTGAAGTCTGGGTTTTTAGTGTAAACATCATCTGTGGAGTGCACATTAAAAAGAAGAGAGAAAATCCAAACAAATATGATTCGAAATAAAAAAGGATACATTACAACTGATATCACAGAAAAACAAAATATCATCAGAGACTACTATGAAAAACTATATGCTCACAAACTTGTTTACATATATTAACTCTTAATTATTTGTAACAATTATATGAGAAAAGTTCAATTTTGGTTAACATGTTAATTATATACCCTAAGAGATATATAAATATATTGTAAAAAATACAAAGAGTTGATTATTTAGGGTCTATACTATGGGCTTAGTAGGAAATCCAACAATGAGCTTGCCATTGGTATGACACAACAGCAAAAAGGCACATTTATATACACAATGTGCACAGAAGGTATATTGGCCAAATAACTTTCCTGAAAACATGAACATTCTTCCAAGAGAAGAACTAGAATTGAAATGGTGGCTTCAAAGGAACCATGATGGGCATTTGAAATACTTAAAGCTAATACATAAATACGTCTGTAATTGCAAAACTAATTGCAAAAGTCAAAATGCTTTGTTGAAAGAAGTGATGCATAACATTTTTTGAAAAGTTTGAAAACAACCTGATTTTAAAGTCTTAATTAAGACAAAAGCCAAAAATTAGTAGAGGAAGGTGAACATTCTCTACAATAAAGAATTACTTAATAAATATTTAATAAATGAGTCAATAATCTTTCACCTTAAATAAGGGAGATAAATCATGTGGTGGCACTCGATATTGATAATCTGACAAATATGGGTTCAAGTATTTTTATGTTCAAATATTTAATGTTAACACTAGTAGAATTAAAACACAGGAAATATGGCTTTCAAAACTCTAACTCAGAAGATAAAAAAGCCAAACACAAAAACATGTTCAAAGGCAAAAGAGAAAGCACAAAGAAATATAAACAAAATTTAAAATTTCATATTAAATAGAACACATATAAAGTTGTTAAACTTTCATATTGAAAGTCATGGATTTGGTTGAGCAGAGTGGTTCATGCCTGTCATCCTAGCACTTTGGGAGGCCAAGGTGGGAGGATTGCTTGAGGCCAGGAGTTCAAGACCAGACTGGGAAACTGAGTGAGACCCTGTCTCTACAAAAAATAGAAAAATTAGCCAAGTGTGGTGTTGCACACCTCTAGTCACAGTTACTCAGGAGGCTGAGGCAGGAGTGAAAGAAAGAAAGAAAGAAAGAAAGAAAGAAAGAAAGAAAGAAAGAAAGAAAGAAAGAGAGAGAGAGAGAGAGAGAGAGAGAGAGAGAAAGAAAGAAAGAAAGAAAGAAAGAAAGAAAGAAAGAAAGAAAGAAAGAAAGATAGATCAAAGATTTGAATGTGTCAAAAGGCATACATAAGTCAAACAACAGAGAGAATAAAT
>CAUYPO010052677.1:0-26486 GCA_963574435.1 Cheirogaleus major
AGCTGCTGGAGAAACCTTCTGCCCACACGAGCCTAGAGACTGCTGATGACAGTGAGCAGGGAGCTTTTTGCGGACAGGGCAACAGGATCCCAGTTCCCCCAGGGCACCTCCTGCCACACAGACCCAAGCCAGACAGCAGGCGCCATATTGCTTCTCTAGCCACCATGCACCTATGTCCTCCCCAGGGGGCTTCAACTCCTCAGGTTCTGTCTAGCTCATCCCCCCACACAGACATTTCCTAACTCCAGCCTAGACTGCAGGAACCACAGGGGTCCGATGGGTCCCAAATGATCTGCGTGACTACAGAGCTCAGTCATTCTGTGTGGACTGTCTCCCAGAGAGAGGGTGAGAGATGACCAGAGTGTGGACTTTACTCCACCCAGACTCTTTATCTCCCCTTTCTTTCCCCGACTTGTGGCTGCTAGGAGAGACCATTGAGCCACCACATGGAGGCTTCCACAGGGAGCAGGGCTCAGATATTTCTTTTGGAGGTCCTGCAGTGGACTGAGGGGTGCATGTACTGTGAGCTCCTGCACACTGGCCCTCCCTGCTGCTGCTTGCCTGGTGGCCCCATCAGAACAGGACATGCCCCAAGGCAGAGGGACATTGAAACAGCTTGGGCATCCTGTGGGTGACTCTGGACCAGCATGCTTCTCCCTGGCATGGTCAGGGATTGATCTCTAGGGCCCTGGGGATGGGCCCATTGGCCAGATCCCATACACTCAGGTCTTGATCACATTGCCTGGGGGCACAGGGGATATTTATAAATTAGTCCCACGAGGTGTGGGTGCCTACAAGGGCAGATTAGGGGAGAGAATGCAGTGTGGGTCCTAGCTGCAACAAGCTCATGGGGCACCCCTTCTCCCACAGGAGGGCCATGCTCCCAGTTCCGGTGGGGCTCCTGGACAGGGAAACTCCCAGCCTGCATCACAATCATCACAGGAGTTTGACTGGCTTGAGGTCCTGCCTGCTGGCAGAGGCCCAGGAGAAACTGCAGAATAGAGAAGGGTGGAAAGGAGTGAGGCCTGCTCCAGACTGCTGGCTTGTGGGTCTCAGACAGCCCCACTTCCACATGTACTTTCTGGTTGAGTGGGGCCACTTCCGCCCTCCCTGGCAGTTTTGCCAGGAGGTGGGGAGGGGGCTTTTGACCCCTGATGAAGCAAATCTCTTGCCAGCATTTGTGGAGCTTGAGGGAAGGTTCATGCAACCCAGTCCCACCAGCCTCCCCACTCTCAATCCCTGGTAATGTGGAGAATAAGGACTCACCTGGAAGTTCAGGGCCCCACTCACCACCTGGGGCATTCCAGTGCTTCTCCTGAAGAACTAGAGATTGTAATGGGACTCAAAAATAAGATTGTAGCTTGTTCCTACTGGCAAGTGCCCCCTACTGACTGGGAGGTCAATTTACATGCCCTTTTACTGCACTTACTGATTCAGTCATACAGGGTGTGGTCGATTTTCACCCACAAGCACCATCTACTGGCTCAGAGATTAAACTGGGCCTGTCATTATCTAAACAAAAGAAAATGCAAAAGAAAGAAGCATCAGCTGCTCCAGATGAGAAGGAATCAGTGAAAGAACTCTGGAAGTATGAAGAATCAAAGCAAAAGAACACCCCTAAAAGGGAGCACCAACTCTCTAGCAATGGATACCAACCAAAATCTCTCTAGTTCCTCAGGAGAAGCACTGGAATGCTTGAGAATATTGAGATGACAGATGAAGAATTTAGAACATGGATTGTAAGGAAACTCAATGAAATACAAGATAAAATGGATACCTAACACAAAGAAATCACAAAAACAATACAGAATATGAATAAAAAGTTCACTAAAGAAATTAAAACAGTAAAGAATCACACAGAACTTCTGGAAATGAAAAATTCCTTCAAAGAATTATGAAACACAGTGGAAAGCCTTAAAAATAGGTTAGATCTGGAAGAAGAAAGAATCTCAGAGCTTGAAGACCACAGCATTCAATTAAACAAGTCAGTTACAGAGACAGATCAGAGAAATGAAAGGAATGAGCAAAGCCAACAAGAAATATTGGACTATGTAAAGAGAATTAACAAAAGAATCATATGCATCTATAAGGGTGAAGAACAAAATGCACAAGGATTGGATAATTTATTTGAGGGAATAATTGAAGAAAATTTCTCTGCCCATGTGAGAACCTAGATATCTAGGTACAGGAAGCTCAAAGGACTCCTGGGAGATTCATTGCAAAGAGGCAAACACCACAACACATAGTCATAAGACTGGCCAAAATAAACATGAAAGAGGAGATCCTATGAGCCATAAGGCAAAAGCAGCAGGTAACTTATCAAGGAAAATCCATCAGACTAACTGCAGACTTCTCAACTGAGACCTTACAAGCCAGAGGGATTGGGGTCTCATTTTCAGTCTTCTTAAACAGAATAATGGTCAGCCCAGAATTTTGTATTCCACAAAACTAAGTTTCACATATGAAGGGGGAAATAAAGATGTTCTCAGATGAGCAAATACTGAGGGAATTTGTCAAGATAAGACCTGCCCTGCAGGAAGTACTCAGAACTGCATTATACATGGATCAGCACAATAAACACCCAACAGTGTAAAATCAGTGAAAAGCTAAAGGTCAAAGGCCAGATAACACAATGGCTTAAGAGGTAAAACAAAGCAACAAAGTTCAACTCAACAGAATGAACAGAAATCCACTCCACTTATCAATTCCTTTAATAAATGTGAATGGCTTGAATTCCCCACTCAAGAGACATAAGCTGGCTGAATGGATTAAAAAAATACAAGCCAAGTATCTGCTGTCTCCAGAAAACACATCTAACCCACAAGGACTCATTCAGACTCAAGGTGAAGGGATGGAGAATAATATTCCACACAAATGGAAACCAAAAGAAAGCTGGTGTAGCAATTCTCATATCAGATAACATAGTCTTCAAATCAACAAAAGTAATGAAAGATGAATATGGTCATTACATAATAGTAAAGAGAACAATTCATCAAGAAGACATAACAATTATAAATATTTACACACCTAACAGATGTGCCCAGATTCATAAAGCAAATCCTACTTGATATTAAAAAATGATAAACAGCAGCACTGTAGTAGCCAGGGACTTCAACACCCCTCTGACAGAACTGGACAAATCCTCCAAACAGAAAATAAACAAAGAAACAATGCACTTAAACAGAACTCTAAAACAAATGGTCCTAATAGACATTTAGAGAACATTCTACCCCCAAACCACTGAATATGTGTTTTTCTCATCAGCTCATGGGACATTCTCTAAGACTGATCACATCCTAGATCAAAACCATGTCTCAACAAATTTTAAAAAATAGAAATTATACCAAACATTCTCAGACCACAGTGTAATAAAATTAAAAATCAACTTCAACAGAAACACTCATATCTAAAAAACATTGTGGAAACTAAACAACCTACTGCTGAATGATAGTCAGGTCAAGGAGGAGATGAATAAAGAAATCAAAAGATTCTATGAACTAAATGATAAAGAGGACACAAGTTATCAAAATCTGTGGGATAAAGCTAACACAGTCATGAGAGGAAAATTCATAGTCAGCAAAGCCTACATCCAAAAGACAAAAACATCACAAATCAACAATCTAATGAATCATCTCAAAGAACTTGAAAAGGATGAACAAATCAATCCCAAGCCATCAGAAGAAAATAAACAACCAAGATCAGGGCAGAACTAAATGAAATCAATAACAAAAGAACTATACAGAAGATTAATGAAAGAAAAAGTTGGTTCTTCAAAAAGATAGACAAAATAAACATTGTCTCACTAGAGTAACCAGAAGCAGAAAGGGAAGAACTCTGATAAGCTCCATCTGGAATGAAAAAGGAGAAATTACAACTGATACCATGGAAATACAAAATATCATCTCTGAATACTTTAAAATCTCAACGTACATAAACTTGAAAATGTGGAGAAAATGGACAAATTCTTGGAAGCACACAGCCTCCCTAGGCACAATCAGGAAGAAATAGGATTCCTGAACAGACCACTATCAAGCACTGAAATTGAAGCAGCAATAAAAAAATCTTCCGAAAAAGTCCAGGAGCAGATGATTTCACACCAAAATTTTACCAGACCTATAAAGAACTGGTACCTATCCTGCAGAAGTTTTTTCACAATATAGAGAAGGAAGGAATCCTCCCTAACATGTTTTAGGAAGCCAACATCATCTTGACACCAAAGCCAGAAAAGGACTCAGCAAAAAAAGAAAACTATAGACCAACATCCTTCATGCATATAGATGCAAAAATTCTCAACACAATCCTATCAAACTAAATCCAGCTGCTGATCGAAAAAATAATCTATCACTACCAAGTGGGCTTCATCCCAGAGATGCAGGGATGGTTCAACATATGCAAATCTATAAATGTAATTCACCATATAAATAGAAGTAAAAACAAAGACCACATGATCCTCTCAATAGAAGCAGAAAAAAAAATTGACAAAATTCAGTGCCCTTTTATGATAAGAATGCTTAACAAATTAGGCATAGATAGAACTTGCCTCAAAATGATAAAAGCCATTTACAACAAACCCACAGGCAACATCATACTGAATGAGGAAAAATTGGAAGCATTCCCACTTAGTACTAGAACCAGACAAGGTTGCATTTTATCACCACTTCTATTCAACATGGTGCTGGAAGTCCTAGTCAGAGCAATTAGACAAGAGAAGGAAATCAAGGGTATCCAAATGGGGCAGAAAAGGTCAAACTATCACTTTTTGCTGATGATATGATCTATATCTAGAAACCCCACAGATTCTACCAGAAGACTACTGGAATTGATAAATAAATTCAGCAAAGTCTCAGGTTACAAAAATTAATTTACACAAATAAGTAGCATTCATATATGCCAACAACAGTCAAGCTGAGAATCAAATCAAAGACTCAATACCTTTCATAATAGCTACAAAGAAAATAAAATACCTAGAAATATATTTAACTAAGGAGGCGAAAGACCTCTACAGGGAAAACTACAAAACACTGAGGAAAGAAATAGCAGAGGATGTAAACAGGGGGAAAAGCATACCATGCTCATGGGTTGGCAGAATCAATATTAAAATGTCTAGGCTACCCAAAGTGATCTACAGATTCAATGTAATCCCTATTAAAATACCAACATCATTTTTTATAGATCTACAAAAAATAATTCTATGCTTTGTATGGAACCAGAGAAGGCCCTGTATAGCCAAAGCAACCTTAAGCAGAAAGAACAAATTAGAAGGAATCAATATTCCAGACCTTAAGCTATACTATAAAGCTTTAGTACCAGAACAGCATGGTACTGGCATAAGAACAGAGACATAGATCAATGGAACAGGACTGAGAACACAGATATAAAACCATCTTCATATTGCCATCTGATCTGTGACAAAGCACACAAAAACATACACTGGGGAAAAGATTCCCTATTCAATAATGGTGCTGGGTAAATTGGATAGCCACACGTAGAAGAATGAAACAGGATCCACAGCTCTCACCTCTCACAAAAATCAACTCATGATCGATAACAGACTTAAGCCTAAGACATGAAACCATAAGAATTCTAGAAGAAAATGTTAAAAAAGCTCTTATAGACATTGGCCTAGGCAAAGAATTTATGAAGAAGACCCCAAAAACAATCACAGCAACAACAAAAATAAATAAATGGGACCTGATCAAATTAAAAAGTTCCTGCACAGCCAAGGAAATTATCATTAGAGCGAATAGACAACTTATAGAACGGGAGAAAATGTTTGCATCCTATACATCTGATAAAGGGCTGATAACTAGAATCTATATAGAACTCAGGAAAATCTGCAAGAAAAAAATCAACAATCCCATTAAATAGTTGGCAAAGGACATGGACAGAAACTTTTCAAAAGAAGATAGACTAATGGCCAAGAAACATATGAAAAATGCTCGATATTTCTAGTGATCAGGGAAATGCAAATCAAAACTACAATGAGATATTACTTAAATTCAATCAGAATGGCTTTTATCAAAAAGCCCCAAAACAACACATGTTGGGGTGGATGCGGAGAGAAAGGAACACTCATACACTGCTGGTGCTAGCTAGTACAACCTCTATGGAAAGTAGTATGGAGATACCTCATAAAACTAAAAGTAGAACTACCATTTGATCCAGCAATCCCGCTACTGGGTATTTACCCAAAGGAACAAAAAACATTCTATAAAAAAGACATCTGCACTCGAATTTTTATAGCAGCACAATTCACAATTGCAAAGATGTAGAAACAATCCAAGTGCCCATCAATACATAAATGGATTAATAAAATGTGGTATATGTATACCATGTAGTACTACTCAGACATAAAAAACATGGCAAACTACCTATTGTATTATCCTGGATGGAGCTAGAGCTCATTCTTCTAAGTGAAGTACACAAGCATGGAAAAACAAACACCACATGTGCTCAGCATTAAATTGGTACTAATCGATCAACACTTATGTGCACATATGGAAGTAGCATTCATCGGGTGTCAGGTAGGTGGAGGTGGGGGGATGGGTAAACTCACACCTAATGAGTATGATGTGCACTTTCTGGGTGATGGGCACACTTATAGCTCTGACTCAGGCGGTGCAAAGACAATTTATGTAACCAAAGTGTTTGTACCCCCATAATATTCTGAAATAAAAAGAAAGAAATTAAATGTCTGTAGTGTCAGGGAAGGGGCAGCCAGCCAGGGGTCTCTTTGACTCTGAGAGACCTCACTCTTGGCTTGGACCCTTTGAGCAGGAAGTCCCTCCTCTTCCTTTGTCACCTTCTCCTCCTTCTAACTTTTGCTGGCAAAGCTATTTCCTGGGAGAATCCTAAAGCTCTCCTGGCTGAGCCATGCTGGCAAACAGCCCAGCCAGAAAGCAGAGCTGTGGAGATGGTCAGAGGTGATGTCATTTGGTGGAAAGTCTGGGGGCGAGTGCAAGGCTGAGGGGTGGAAAGTGGAGTGTATCAAGCTAAGCCCAAAAGTGGTAAGTTGCAGTATGTCAGAGTGGGTTTTCACATGTCTGAGAAAGACAAGTAAAATAACAAGTCAATGGTGAGGTCAAGGTGCCTGTGTCCACAGAGATCTGAAACTGTCTGCAGAGACGAGGCCAAGAGTTTGCCTGAATCAGGTGAAAAATGTCACCACATCTGTGCTCAGCAAGACAGCCAGGATTCAGAAAGTAAATTTATTTTCAGCTAACAAGAATTGCATAAAAAGGACCTTGGAGTAAGTCTGTCTTAGAAGGAAAAGGTTTAGAATTCAGCACATAGCCTACTCTTGATGGGACATTCCCCACCCCTTCAGGGAAAAAGGAGCAGGCTGCTTTTAGGGATTGGACCATCAACATATCTCCATTCTCATTCACCTACCACTCCCAATAGCCTGATAGCCTACAGGTCACTTATGTTCTCTCATCCCAACTTATAACCACACAATCTGTCCACCACATTTACACATAATATCTCATCTAACTTTTTTCTGTTGTGGACCCCTTTGGCAGTCTAATGAAATCCATAAACCCGCTCAGAATACTGTTCCTAATGCACAAAATAAATATATAGAATTAAAAAGGAAAATAATTGTGTTAAAATTCAGTTTTCAAAATATTTTTAAAGTGGGTTTGAGGTTTGGTAATATATGTGCTTTCTTAGTAAAGCTTTAAATAATACCTAATGATGGATCTTATTAACATTGTAGTGACTATAAGTGATATTTTGATATATCTGCAAGAACTGTAACATAACATGGAAATATGGGTGATTTCTATTGGTAATAAAAGCATAGACACCATTAATACTACTGTGTATTGTTGCCTATATTCATACTGGAGGAAATGCCACATTTAAGTTAGAAGTTGGTGAAAATAAAGATGTAACTTTTTTTATCCATTCAAGTTCATGGACTCTCTGAATTTTCTCCCTGGACCCCTTAAAGAACCACGGATCCTGGGTTAACAATTATCCTGACTTAGTATATGTACTTATATAGCATATACACATTCATTCATTATACTATTCTTATAAACACTTATCCAGCACACACATATCTAAATCCCACCTCAAAAATACCCAACCAATACGCTCACTCATATACACACAAAATGCTCTCATATACACTTGTGTGCTGCAAGATGTTAGGTTAGAACAGCTTTTGAGGAAGCCTTGTGAGACCTGATTTGAAAAGAGTGAAGAGCTTCATCTCATCCAGAGGCTTATAGGCAGGAACAGTGGGTGTCCTTTGGAAGAGTTTGAGAGCGTCTTACCTGGAGGAAGGGGGTGTTTTGGAAGTCTAGAGAAAACTCTGGACCTCCCTTCAGCCACAGAGGCCAGCGGCAAATAAACGCCAGGATGAAACCCCACTCAGTATTTCCTATAAAGCAATAAACTCTCTAGGAAAAATAGACCCTGATTTGTAGTGTTTGCTAATTTCCATAATGTAAATACTCCTGCCATGACCAGTTTCAAATTACTAATAAATGGCACTGAACATAAAGTTATGAAGAGATGAGCAGTAACACATCACTGCACAGTATTTCCACCAGGCAGATACAGTAGATGAAAAAATCTCAGGAGATAAATAGAAAATGTAACATAATTAAGAAGTTTGTATTATTTGTTATAATACCTTTATTTTTATATAATTTATTTAATTGTAAATATATACAATTTAATTTTTAATAATGACTGAGTTTAACGACCAGCTTGCAAAAATCTCTAAATTTAACAAACAGTTCCCACTGCCCAGTAGAAGCCAGCTTCAGCAGGCTGCTGCATATGCTTTCAGATTCATACACATATCAAACCCTCAGATCATTTTCTACATACATATCTAATCACTCAGCTACTCGCCAATGTCCCTGAACCCCCACTTGTGAACATACACTCCAATAACACCTTCCATCACACACGTAACAATAACACTCATATCTGTCCATCTGTACACACAAACCGTTCATATATGCTTCAACAGATAACACACGTTCCTGCATTATACAAACACATTCACAAACTCACAATCCATAGACACCCCCGAGCCCATACAACTGCAAACTTAAAAATACAAGCAACATGAATACATCAGTTATAACTATCTCGCTCATATACATACCATTCCCATATAATCCTTACTCATTAAAACATACACACCAACACCCCATTCATACACTACCAAAAATTCTCAAACATGTCAATGTACACATCACGGCATTCAAATGCACTCAAGAGCTCATGTCACACTCAAGGTGCATCCCTTATGCACATATTCAAATGCCCACAATTTCCCAACACCCCTCAATAATAAGCACACACAACTAAACTCCATTCATACGTGTACACATTTACTCACCTACACATATATTATTCATATGGATTTATTCATACGGATTCTTCCCACATCCTCCTACACATATGACTCCTACATTATTACACCCACCTGCTCACCTCCCCCCCATGCCCACATGAACATATGAGACAGAACTGGCACCTCTTCCAGAGGGAAGCACCTTGAGAGTGCAGAATGATGGCTCATGCCTGCAATCCTAGCACTTTGGCGTCACCGAGGCAACAGGATCGCTTGAGGCCAGGAAGTTGAGACCAGCCTGGGCAATATCAGGCAAGATGATAGCAAGATACTATCACTATAAAAAAAAAATTGTTGAGTGTTGTGGTGCACACCTGTAGTCCCTGCTACTTGGGAGGCTGACCCAGGAGGATCTCTTGAGCCAGGAGTTGGAGATTGCTGGGAGCTATGATTGTACCACTGCACTCCAGCCCAGATGACAAAGTAAGACCCTGTCTCAAAAAAAGAAGGGTGTGGAGGCCAGGGCCAGCTGGGTGCTCTAGGGACGAGCAAGGCAGCAGAGCCCTAATCTGTCATTGTCTCCTCCTTTGTCTTTTGATTTTTGATTCATGGAACTTCAGATCCATTACATCTCTGCCAGTAAAAATGATGAGACACTCTGAGCTGTGTGGGCTGGGTGGCAGAGAGGACCAAGGAAGTTGTTTGTCAGGTGCCACTGAGTCTGAAAAATGCCCACATTGGTGGAAGAACAGGCTCATTGTTTCCCACAGGCTGGAGCTTTGGGTGGGTGTATGATGCATCAGGAGCACAGAACATCGGGAGGGTTTGGTTCTTTTCCGAACATCAGGACCCTGGATCATCAAAAGCCACAAAGAGGAGGAGGGAAGGCGTGTGTGCTGGAGTTAGGGGGAGGGCTCTCTGTGTGGCCTTGGCAGTGGTGGTGGCCTGTAGTCACAGATGAGCTGGGGACAGTGAGATCAGGAAAGCACATGGGCCTCCACTTAGCATACCAGCCCCCAGCGGGCCAACACCCTCTGGTACCAATCAGGAACTCACATGTGAAAACTCATAAATGAGTAGCTGGTCACTGATATGAGGCTCGAGTCTCTGTTTTTCAGCTTGGAGTTTTTCCCCCTCAGAGCAGGGACTCAGTAGGTATTGCTAAATTGAGCTGAGGCCATAGAAAGGTTTTATAAAGCAGATCATCTCCCAGGGAGGCCAATGGGCAGAGCCGTCCTGACCAGGGCCTGACTCAACTGCGCATGGTCCTGAGGCAGGAGGGCTTGGCCTCGCAGCCCTGGCCCATCCATCCATCCAGGGCCCGGCATCAGCCTCCACTCCAGCGGGGTCCGTTCATTCCTTTAGCAGGGTGACCTGCCCTGTCAAAGGACATGCCCCTTCAGGGTGTGGTGTGAGGAGGAAAGAGATTGGCTTTGAGCACTGGCTGTGTTACGGAGTGATCTTGGACAATCCCGAACCTCTCTGAGTCAGAGGGACCTCAAAAAAACCTGAGTGTTTGTTCTAAAGGACCTTTAAGTTTTGTCTTAGTCAGTTTGGGCTGCTGCTATAACGAAGACACCATTGACTAGGTGGCTTAAACAATTAGCATTTATTTTTTTCTCATAGTGCTGAAGGCTGGGCAGCCCAAGATCAACTGCACGGGCAGAGTCTGTCTGGTGAGAACCTCCCTAGTTTGCAGAAGGCTGCTTTCTGCTGTGCCTTTACAAGGCAGAGAGCAGAGAGCCGGGACGCCCTCTTGTATCTCTTCTCGCAAGGGCACTGATCCCACCCATGAGGACTCTGTGCACGTGACCTAATCACTTTCCAGAGTCGCCACCTCCTAATGCCATCATGTTGGGGGTTAGGATTTTAACATATAAATATTGGAGGATAACAAATATTCAGTTTAGAGCAAGACTTCTTCTGAGATTCTGGGATACTTATTACCAAGTGAGGAAGTAAAGTTACGGCAGTTAAAAGCTATATTTACTCAAGTGTAAAGTGGGAATAATGGTACCTACTGTATCTCAGCCTCATTGTGAAGAAAAGATGAATGAATTGACCAACATCGTCCCTGATCCAATGTAAGCCTTACGAATAGTAGCTGTTACTATGCCTTCAGGTTTGAAGGAGGCACTGGTAGAGAGTGAGGACGGGAGGCATATAAAAGAAGTATGATACATAGCTCCTGTCCTTGCGTTGCGTACAATCTGCAATGAGCACAGGTCCCTGGGTGTGGTCACCTCTTTCCATGCTATGCTAAAATCAGTTGGCTCTTGAGCAATGTGTGAAATATGAGACCCAATCCTTGCCTTTGGGCTTACAGTGTCACTTGAGAGAAGAACAGGACCAAACTGATACCACTGGAAACAAGAATAGAGTTCAGAGGAGAAAGGGGGAGGGCTGGAGTAACCCAGGAAGTCTCCCTGGAGCAAGAGGACTTGAGACAAGCGCTCAGGATGGGTAAGAACTAGACACACCAAGGAGAGAGCTTTTTAGCCTCAGCAAACCATCTTCCGGGGACAAGTGGAATGACTGAGGTCCTGAAACAGGGAGGAAAGGCCAGTCCGGCAAGCTTCATTTATTCAATTGCTTGTACAACATGCCTCGATGAAGGTGAGTGCTTTTTGACAAGCGCTACCATTAAACACTGGGGGTGGGGAGGAGGGTAAAAATAAGAACCGCATAGTCCCTGTCCTCAGGGGGATCTGCTCAAAAGGAGAAGTCAGATCCACAGGAAGCACCTGTGGGGCGAGTGCAGCGTGTGACGGAGGGAACAGGAGTGAGCCGCTCCCTGCAGCTTGTCCCAGCTGGCCAGGGGGAGGTCTGGTCGGGGAAGGGCAATGATAACTGACACTCATTAAGTGTTCTCTGTGCCCGAAGCCATCTACATGCATTACCTCCTTTAATATGCATGCCCGGGTAGGTGCTATCATTATCTCCATTTCGCAGATGAAGAACATTTTCAAGCAGAGATGGGGAAAATTGGTTCCCGTATCTGGAAGGGGTAGAGGGTAGAGCCCGCACAGTGGGGCCCAGGTTTCAAACAACGCCATCGCCACCGGGATCCTCTCTTCCCCTCCTCTGCTTTTCCTCTCTGCTGCGGGAGGGAGCGGGAGCGGCCCAGGTCAGCGTCCCCGCCGCCTCCCCAGCCCCCTGCCCTGCTAATGCCGCGAGTGTGTCTGCCTAACCCGCAGCCAGGACTCACTCGGGTTGCACAGAGCCTGTTGAAGGCCCATTTGCTCAACACATAATGGGGATTAGAATTCATTAATGCACTACAAATTAAAGTATTAATAACGGCTGCGGAGTTTAAATGAGAGCCAGGGAAGGGAGTCGGGCAAGGGGCCGCCCCTCCAGCGTCTCCCACCTAGCTGCATTGTTCTGGCACGGCAATCCTGTGCTCTTTAATATGCTGTGACAGCCGCTGAAGTGACCCCAGACAATAAACAGGGCCTCCTAGTTAAGTATTAATCTGCCAAAAGAATGACCTTCATCCACTAAAGAAGGGATGTTTTTAAAAACCTAGCAAGTGGAGGAAGGCTCATTTGCTCGCTCATTTAGCATATTAAAAGGGTATTATTGCTACAAACAAGAAATCTAAATGAGGCCTGGGCAGGAGCTGCGGATAACACTCCTGATTAAAGGTGCGGGGTAATGATGAACACGGGAGGCTGAATCGTTATTGTTCACCAACATGGCAGGACCCGGCTGCTGGGCCGATAAGAGCGTTGAGCCCTGGCTGGGACCGGGCTCCGTCAGAGAGGCACGGAGCAAGACCAGCCTCGGGGGCGCTACTACCTCCACCTGGGACGTGAAGGCTGGAGGAGGGGTGTCTCAGGAGGCCTCCGAGGAAGGGACCCCAGAGAGGTGGCCTCAAGCCATTCCCTGGGGTGACCACAGACTCTATGTGTGTCTGTCACCGGCACCCTTTGACTTGTTTACTTCTAGCTTCTCAAGTCCCTGCTGGTCAACTCCGCAGACAGCTGTCTTTTCCCAAGAGCCCAGGCAGTGCTCCCAGAGGCCAAGAGTCAGGCAGGAAGAGAAGGGGAGACAGAGGATGGACGTGATTCATCTCGGCTCTTCAGGGGATAATACCAAGGCCTGAGCTGTCAGAGCAGGAGCTGGGTTGAGACACTAACTAGGTGTCTCCCTTTTTAGCCTGTGGCAGTCTGTCCCGGGAAGATGGGGAATCTGGGAAAGCCCTGAGCAAAGGGAGAAGAGAAATACAATGGAAGGAAGGAAACAAACATAAAACTCAAATTCGACAAATATCTGGGGGAAAAGAGCTCCTGCCATGTGTCTGGTACCACATCAGATTACATGGGGGACAGACAGGTGACAAGAGGAAGACCCTGCCCCGGCGACTTGCTGTTTACTCAGGGAGTCAGGGGTGACTCATATGAAACCAAAGGCATGAAATAAGGTTTTAAGAACACAGAATATTTAGAATGTAATAATTATTGATAAGAGAAATGGTAGCAAAATTAGAGAATTCAAAGGAGAGTTGGATTCTCCTAAGAGCTAACCATGTTTACACATTCATCTCTGGGCTGTGTGTTGGGAGGACGGTGACTTTGTCTTGTTCATTTCTGTGTCCCATCATCCAGAACAGTTCCTCACACTCACGAGATGCCTCTGACAAGGACAACATTGTTTGTTCTCCACACTGCTCCCTCTTCCTGGGCTAAAACATGGAAACATTTCCCAGCCCCTGTTGGAGCTAAATTGGAAGGATTGACTAGATTTTTGGCAAACAGCAACATGAATAGAAGTGATGTGTCACTTCGGTCTGAGGCATGGAAGAGACAGTGTGTCCCTCTCTCCTCTGTCTCTTCCCTTGTTACAGCAACCTTGGCAAGGATGTGATGAGAGGGGACCATCAGAAAATGGGGGGCGCCTGGGTCCCTGAGTCACTGAATGGAGAAGGACTCCAATCAAACACCATCAAAATTTTCAGACTTTTGTTATGTTGCACCACAGAGATTTAGAGGTTTATCTGTTGAGGCAGGAAGAGTTATTTATCCTGGTTAATAAAAGCAGTGCTTAAAAAATGAAAATGTTTGTTGAAATAATAAATGGATACTCTCCTTTAATCCTCACGACAACTTTAAGATAGCTATTTTGATTTGACAGATAAGGAAAGAGAGTTAGAGTTAAGAAGTGATGTGGCCGGGCATGGTGGCTCATGTCTGTAATCCTAGCACTCTGGGAGGCCGAGGCAGGAGGATTGCTTGAGGTCAGGAGTTCGAGACCTGCCTGAGCAAGAGTGAGACCTCCGTCTCTACTAAAAATAGAAAACTTAGGCGGGCATGGTGGCATGCGCCTGTAGTCCCAGCTACTCGGGAGGCTGAGGCAGGAGGATCGCTTAAGGCCAGGAGTTTGAGGCTGCTGTGAGCTATGATGATGCCACTGCACTCTAGCCAGAGCAGCTGAGTGAGACCCTATCCCAAGAAAAAAAAAAAAAGAAGTGACAGAGCTGGAAGTTAAATTTATGTCTTTGAATTCCATGCTCGTTTTACTGTACCTGGCTGCCTTTCAAGAATATAGTTTGATGTATATTTTATGTGAAATTTTACCAAAAGGCACTTCAGTGTCATAGAGGTTAGGGACTTTCCAAATAAGAGGGTCCCCTGGTCATCATTGCTGTCAGGACAGGGTTGTCTTCTTGGATGCAGTTAAGGGTTTCTGAATTCAAGTACCCCAGTGAAGAGCTTTGGCCAATTGTTTGCTCTCCTTGGGGTGGGGGGCGTGGGGGGGGTGGATATTTTTACCTCTCCATTTCCCAGCTTGGGAAAGGGGACCCTCCTTCCTGTAAGCAAATGGTCAAGATCGGCTCCTCAAAGAGATTGACCTGTGCTGACTTTTGCATCTCACCTACTTAATAGATTTGTCAACCACCCAACAGTTCCCACAGCTCTGGAGGCTGGCCTGTCTGAACTTAGGAAATGTGAAAATAGCTGAAGGTAAATTCTAACACGTTAACTCACACTGCGAACCCTCTGCTCTGCCCTGCCACTGCTGCAGAGAAGGCGGTGTGAGGAGGGACAGCGATCTCCACTCCAAGACAGTGGGAAGCATGGTCGGTATGCAGGGGGAAAGAGAGGTGACCACAGGGTTAGACATAAGTTTAACCTCTGAAATAAAAACTAATAAGAATCAGCTGGGATGGATAAGACTAGCTATTACAGAGCAATCCAGGAGACAAGACTGGATGGTCCTCTGTCCCCATTCAGTGTCTCTCTCCCTGGCTCCCTGGGGGGTCTGGGTGCTCAGCTCAGCTCACAGAATAGACATTTGTGAAGTTAAGACCATATGCCAAGCATGGTGCCAGGTGCTGGAGACACAGATATGAGCAACATGGGTCAGGTCCAGACTGCCTGTCGATTGAAGGACTCTGTAAACCCAAGAAAATGCTACCACTGCCCAGGGTTGCTACCAAAACACAGGGTGCGTTGGTGCAAAATAGGAAACAGGACTCCTGTTAATACAAGAGGATTTGGCTCAGTCTGCCAGTGATGTGGCTCCCCTGGTGGCCAAATTCCCCTTGAACTAGTCATCCTTTCTCCCTCCTCTCTCCATCATCCCCTCTGGGTCTGTGTTCCCCTGGGACCTGCAGCTCTCAGAAACTCCAGTCCCTGCATTCCTAGACATTAGAGCTGGACAAATCCAGAGAGACTCTTGTCATCACCCAAAGTCCTAGACTTAAAAATGGAGAAACAGACTCCTCCCAGCAAGGGAGAAATGACCTGATCAGAGTCACACTTTGGGCTTTCCTGGAAGAACCAAGTGATGACTCATGCGTGCCCATAATCATTTAAGCCAGAAAAGGTATTAAAGCTGTGGCATAAACTGGTCAATCGATGGATTGGTAGAGGTGAGGACGGGGGTGAAAATGTGACCATCGGTTCAGACTGGGCTGAGTTCATATACGCCACTCCCATCCCCTCCCAGATTTGAGTCCATCTTCTGTTCCATTTCCTTCTCTTGATTCCAAGTGGCCCTCTAACCTTCATTTCTAAAGCAACTTGGATGCAAAAACTATAGAGAAGTTGAAGCCCAGGAGAGCTCCCTTGGCTGAGAAATCAGTCGATTGAGTTACGCTCTCCTGCTGTATTTATCTCAATGGAAAGGGCTGCCAATGGGCTGTCAATGACAGACCAGGTAAGTGCGAAATAGTTGCAAGTCAGTCTCAATTGTGTGAGCTTGTCTGAAGGGAGATGGTATTCTCTCCTGGAGTAGTAGCACTGGACAGTCCCCACCTGACACTGTTGGCCCGGTCCCCTTGCCGATCCACATTCACATGCGTGGCACACTGCTGGGGCTTCGGCCCAGCTCACTTGTTACCTTCTCCATGAAGCCTTCCCTGACCCCCTCTCCAGGGCCCGTGCTCCCAAACATGTTTGCGCACCTCTCTTACTATGCTAACTGCCTGTGTCTTTCCCCCCACCAGCTCCAAGAGCTTCCTGAGAAAGAGCCTGTGCCATGCTGGTCTTGGTGGCCCTCAGCACCTGCTCAGGCCAATGCATAGTAGTTACTTAGTCAGTGTATTGAAATAAAAGCAAAATTCAAGTCAATTTCCAATTTCTAGAGTCTTAACCCTGTTCTGATGTTTCACCTGGGTCTCACCTGTACATCTAGACTAAGTACTACTGGATAGCCAGGTATGCCCAGGCATTGCGCCTGGGGCTTCACATGTGACCCACAACTCCGTGGGGTGGGCTGTATGATCTCCATTTGAAGAAACTGAGTGTTCAGAGGAGTTAAGTAACCGGTCTGAGGTTTCACAGCTAGTATGTGCAGAACTGGAATGGAGCATGGGTCTGTGTGACTCCGTAGCCCCTGCTCCTACAGTCAGCACTCAAACTCTGCTGCCCCAATGTGTCCTATGTACAAGCACCCACAGATAAGATGTCAACACTATTTGTGGCCTCAGTGAAAGCACTCCCTAATTTTCTGGGATGCCCTAAAGTCACTGAACTTAACAACGTCATTTCCCAGTGACATCTGCCTCTGCATGTGATCTCTGCTCTGTCTTAAAAGCCCCACTCTCTGGTGAGCCACGGCATCGCGGCCCAGGCTGCCCCTGGCCGCTCTGCAGGACTGCACAGATGCCTTCCCTTGGGTGCTGGGCCTTACTTCCCCAGAATTCTAGTAGGTTCTATAGGGTAATGACAAAGATAAGAGCTGCAATAAACATTGGGGCAAAAATCCCCTCCCTTTATCCCCAGAGATCAAATAGAAGGCCTTACTTGTGTGGCTCCAAAATATCCCAGACTTGGGTCTGTTTTTCATATATTCCCATAAAAATCTGCTGGTGCCTTGATTTACCTATTGTTCCTTGATCACTTTGGGAATTCATTTACACTTTTGCTCTTTCCCTCAAAATGGAATTAAGACCCATGTGAAGTTTGGAGTCATCTAGAAACTGACTCTGCTCAGACTTTCTTCAGGCACCAGGCAGCCTGGCCCCTTCCCTACAGACCATCAAAAGTCGAGGCACACATGTAACACACCATCTGAGGACGGGGCGGGGTGGGGGGTTGGGGAGCAAAAAGTATCAGGTTATGGAGGATGGGAGAAGCTGGGGAGTGAAGAACATACAGGAAGGAGCTGTAAGTAGGAGGATCCCAGAGGAGAGGCTGGAACAGTGGTCAAAGTGGTGGAAGTGAGAGAAAGGAGGCTCTGCCTTCTGGCATGGGAGAACACAGAAATCACAGGAGGCTGCAACTGCAGAGGGTGGCGGGTGGTCATGAAACTCTGCCTGGTGAATTTCTTATTTTCAGAGTTGAGAATTCTGCTCTTGATCTTGAGAACACCTTCAACTCAGGATTGGGGTGCCATGGAAATAGGGGTTCGAGCGAGATGGAGACAGGCTCCGTCCATTTGGAAAGGCATGCCAAGAGGTTTTAAATATAGAATGAGGACATTCAAGGAAAGATAAGAACTCAGGAAGAACCTGGTGACTAGAAATAACTCAATTGCAAATGTCTACATTTTGCTAACAGACAGGACTGTTCCAGATGCCAGAAAAGAAGCAGTCTGCATAGGTGATGGATTTTTTCCCCCGGATATGGGAATCTGTGTCACAATTAACCTCTTGATGAGAGATTCCTCTCAATTAAGTTTAGTTGACAGATGGTAAAACTTGGACAACTGGCAAGGATTGACTGACAACTGGAGAAGATGAGGCCATTAATCCTTACTCTGCCTCCTGGTTTATCGTCCCACCTCTGTCTCTCCAGATACCCTTAGTCTCTGAGTACTCATTTCCAGTGGCCCCTTTAAAAACCTTTCCCTGACCTCTCCCCTCCTTCTCCCACCTCCATGTGGGTTGAGACCTCTCCTATCCTCTGGGCTATCAGAGCATACTCTGCACATTTTATTTATTTAAATATATAAAAAAGATTTTACATAGTAATAAACATTCAATGTAGAAAATTTAGAAAATACTATAAAAATATACAAAGCACATAAAAGGATTCAAAATATACTACTACATAATGATACTTAATCATTGTTAATAATTTTAGTACATTTCTTACAGGGTTTGGTTTGCATACATACACACAAGCACACACCCCAGCATACTATGAATTGCATTCATGCATTTCATTCACCTGCACGTTTTAAAATCAGCATTTAGCACATTGCATTATGACTTCCCTGTTCCCTTCGCCAGACTGCAAGTTCCTTCAGGGTAGGAGCTCTGATTTACTCATATGCTTTGCCTTAGTTTTTAGCAGTGACTGTTACAACAGAGAGGTGAAATAAATATTTCTCAGTGAATGGATAAATAAATGGTCACAGAAAGATGAATCTGGTCCAGTAGTTCTCCACCCTTGGCATTCTAATATGGGAGTCTGCAGTGGCATAGGCATATTTAAAGAAATTGAATTACTTGAGATAACGCTAAACCAGTCACCAAAAAACTATTTTGTAGTCACCACCGTAGTACAAACATGTCTCACCGTCTCTATAAAAGTGTCTGAAGCCATTGCACTGCTCGCTGCTTGAGTAGAATTATTTGCTATTAAGACTGCTCTCTTCAGAGGGGCAGAGGTCTCACACATTCTAGTAAACACGTGCACCCTCCTTGGTGCCAGCTTGACTTCACACTGCACCTCGTCCCTGTTATTCACAGGAAGTCGTGGCCCACTCTACGATGTGTAACAAACCTGTGCTGCTCCACACTGCATCTGTCAGACATCACATTAATATTGAAAGAGACATTCATAAATCCCCCTTAGGGAATGAGCCACCCATTGCTGTGGTCCCTGGAGGATACACAGGCAAGGATGGGAAAAGGAGCCTTGTAACGGAGCAGGCAGGACTTTCCCAAAATTCAGTGATGTTGTCCCTTGGGGCAAGAAAGGCAGCAACATTCTTGCTTGAATTCATTGAATTAACAACAGGATAGACTTTTCTATAGAAATCTTGCAAACAACCTTTCTGCTTTCTGCTGAGGAACAAAAGGAAATTAGAGGGCCACTGTGTGAATTCCCCACTAATGCTCTTGTTAGAACCAAGGGGTAATTCTTTCAGGGAAGAAGTTAAGATATTGTGAAGATCCACAAGCTTGCTTTATGGCTCTGAGCATTGGAAGTGGTTTTTGCCTATGTGGCCACTTCAGAGAGGAGCTGGGGAACTGTATGAAACAGGTTATTTAGATCAGGATACACCTTATGGCATAAGGATAAAAGGATTTCCAAGGTTTCTAGTCAGGCCACCCACAACAAGAGAACAAAGGACCATCAATGTCAGAATCCCTAAGAAACAGGCATGGGCACCCGAAACCCTGGTCGTGATGGCAGGCTATGGGCAAGCTCTGGACGCTACGAGGGGCACTGCTAGCATGATGGCACCTAACTGTCGTGGCCCATTTGCAGGACGGGGGATGAACACAAAACACCAAAGAAACACACAAAGAAAGACACGGACACACATAAAGACGGTACAAGACTGCAGCGCTGTAAGCACCAGTCATTTTATTTTGTACCCTAAAAATCAAAGTTACTTCCTTATACGTGATCACCCAGGCATTGCAGCAATGACCATAAATTCCGGAACACGTAGCCTAAGGACACAGATGTCCCATGACTTGGGGTCTTAATGCGGTTGCTTAAGTCTACGGCCATAAGCCAGAGTTTGCAATAAGCACAGATAAGCAATACAGCCACAAAGGGAAACTTTCCGTTCCCATCCCTTTCGGCCTGGCCCCCTGCGGCTGTGCCTGTCTTAGGTTGTCCCTCCTTGAAGGATCTTACCCATCCCTGGCTAACCAGCCATCCCATGAGCTCAGGCAGTACCCATAAGGGCAAGATGTTTATCAAGTGGCCTCCAGACCCCCAGGGCTGTGGGGCTGGGAAGCATTTGCTTATGTGCAGAAGCTCAAACTCTTTGTTATGCCTTCAAGCAGCAACCCTGTTTGTTAGGTGAACCTAAGCCGGAACATATGACTCTCATGCCATTCTGGGCTGGGCACATACTCCTTCTCTTAATATTAATTCTTAAGATGCACAATTATATGGCAAGCCTTCAACACCTAACATCTGGGGACAGCCTACAGAAGACTTTGCTTCAAGCTACTTAAAGAAGGGAGGGAAGTTGGTACAGTAGAGTGCAGTCTAGGACAAATAGGAGAGACTTGGATTCTGACAGAAGCTTTAAACTCACTGGCTACATGACTGTGGGAAGTTGCTTAACCTCTGTGATCTTAGTTTCCCATCCACATACTAGAAATAATAATAATAATAACATCAATATTTAAGACTGTTGGGTAGATTAGAGGAAATATCGAATGTGCTTAGTATACTGCCTGATATGTGGTACCAAGGGGTATCTATTATATACTAATTATTATGATCTTTTTGGGTAAACGAAATGAATGCACACGAAATAATTAGAGACAGCTTGTAACCAGGTGACCTGATATGCCCAGAGCCATCATGAAGGAAAACATTGTCCCTGGAAATATGCCCCATTTATTTTCATGAGGGAGGCACACCATATCTTGTGCTGTTTCCCCGGTTGGGGTGGCCCAGTTGTTGCTACAATTTTCATGTTTCTGGGAGACTAAGAATGCCTGCTTCAGAGACTGACTAGCTGGAATGGAATATCTGTCCCCTCACGTACTGGCTGTGAAGGTCATGATAGTGCTCACCTGACAGCGCCTTCATGAGGTCTAAGTTACATAGCCCGTGCAAAGGGCCAGTTCAGTATCTGGTACGTAGTTATTAAAAGTAACTGTTTTTAATGGTATAGGGCTTTCACAAACCAGTTATTCCAGTGGGTCATGCACTCAAATACTTGCTCAGCAAATGAATGTTGAACCCCTGTTATGGGGTGTCCTTGGTGTCTAGGGCTGTCCTTGGTGCTGTGAGTCAGGCAAAGAAAGAATATTCCTTTCCTTCTAGGAGCTTATAGTAATATCTGAAATAAGAAATGTCACAAGATTATTTATTGTATGGCAAATATCCAATGAGTAACACAGAGCAAGCACTAGAACTTAGAGGGGAGGCAAAGCAAGGAAGGTTTCAAGAGAGAGTGGGGACAGCTGAAACAAAGCCAAAGTGGAGAGGACAAATGCAAATTATGCAAATGTGTGAATGGCCTGTAAGTAGGACACATTACCTTCAAAAGTCACCACATTCTGACCTAAGGGCTGGCTCCATGCCACCAGGGAAGGGATGCAGTTAGCAAGTTTTGAGAAGGGTGCAGATGTACACAGTACACTGACCTCAAGAAGACTGCTCTCAGGTGGCAATTTCTGCACTGGAAGAATAGCCCAGACAATGTCAATCATGGGCAGCACATATAAATCCTTTCCTTTTTATTTTGTCCCTATGTTTTCTCATTATTTGGCTTTTTGGGGAGGGGGAGAAGAAAGGAAATTGAGAATGAAGAACCTATCATCATACTGCACCTGCCACAGACGCCCTGCATCTGCCACTGCCCATCTCCCCAGACCCTTCCAACCCAAAGCCCTGACCTTGAACTTGGTCACCACTATAATTAAAGTTGCTAACTTAGAAAGGATCAGGAGGACAGGAGAAACAGAGGACAAAGAAACAGAAGAAGAGAGGTAAGGAAAAAGAGGGAGTAGTAGGAAACTGAAAGAGAAGCAGGAAGACAGCAATGACAAATGTCCCATCTAGGGTGCTTTGGAGCAGTTAAGATGACAGAATGGATTTAGGTGAGGTGGTCGGTCCTATCACCATCCAGGTTTCTGTTCTTTTATCCTCACCTGTCATAACTATAAATATTGCCTGAGGTCACCTGGAAAGACACAAATGTGTACATATTCATGAAGCCAGTCACTTATTTATTCATTCACTCAGTGTCTCCTATATTCCAGGCAATGTTCATGTGCTGGGGACATAAAAGTAAACAATATAAAAACAGTTTCTACCTTTTTAAAAAAAATCACTGAGGTACTTTTTGAATTGAATGCTGAAGCTTATACTATGCTAGGTATTGCAGAAAATACAAAATAATTATGAGACACATTCCATGTCTTTAGCAAACTTATGATAATAATAACATATGTTAATTAATCACCTCTTCTGTGAACGAGTTCAGCCCTCAGTGATCTTTCTTTCCTTTGCACTTTTATGTCTGTCTGTCCAGTCTTGGCAGACTTGGCACATACTATCTTATATTTTTACTTATCTGCTTGCTTATATTTTTTTAATCCTATCCTACATGAGGTGTGCATTACTTAGTTTAAGCTGTTTAACAAACTACTACAAAACTCTTTGGCTTAAAATAGAAACCACTGATTTAGTTCATGATTCTGTGGATTGGCAATTTAGGCTGGGCTCAGCTGAGTGATTCCCTTGGTCTTGGCTGGTCTTTTGGTCTTTTGTTCTTCATTCATGGTATCTGCAGTCAGATGCTGATCTGCTGGGCAGCTCTGCTTCTGGGGGTCAGATGAATATTGACTAGGACATCAGGGGTGACCGGTTTCTCACCTGGTAGGTTGGTCTGGGCTTGCTCAGTTGGCAAATTGGCAGAGTTCCTAGAGAACTAATGGAAATGTGCGAAGTCTCCTAAAGTCTGAGTCAGAACTTGCTCAGTACTTCTGCTGCATTCTATTAGCCAAAGCAAGCACAAGACCAGCCCAAAATCAAGGAGGAGAAAAAATAGACTCCATTTCTTGATGGGAGTAGCTTCAAAGACACTTTGCCAAGAGCGTGGATACAGAAAGAGATGCACTAAAATCATCACACTCTCAATCTCCCACATGGCCTGTGAAGCTTCTCAGGAGAGAGAAGCTATTTACACATTTTTTATATTCTTAGAGCTGGGAGAATAGTTGGCCCATCCTGATGTTATGAAAGCAAAAAACCAGTGTAGGGAAGTTGGGAAGATCTCCCAAAGGAGGGACATTTAAAGGTGGGATTCGAAGGGTAAAGAGGGAAGGACAAACAGTGAAATGGAGAGCATTCTAGTCAAGGAGAACTGTATGTGGAAATGCTGGAAATTGGAAGGGTCCTGGGATATTCCAAAAAGAGTAATAATGAGTAAGGTGGGACAGGATTGGGCTGAGAGTGAAGGGGAGGGGATGATGCTGCAGACCTAGGCAGGCATCATAACTGAGGACCTTGTAAACCTTCATAAGGAATTTGGACATTATCCTAAGAGCAGTGGAAAGTCATTAAGCAGTTTCAAGCAGGGGAGAGAAATGATGAGTCTTGTGTTTCTAAAAGATCACTTTGACTGCAGCATGGAGAATGGATTAAAGGAGATGAGAGTGAAAGTGGGCATAATAAAGTCCTATTTTAAATTTGCAAATACCTTTGTCATGATTAAAGGGTTGTCCACTACTCACGCTTTAAGGGAGTGATGCAGGACAGACATTCTATTCCCCCTAACTTGGAGCTATATGAGTGAAAGACCCATTTAGGAGGAGATGAAAGGAGAATTCACTGGGGAACACACTCAGATCTCTGGCAATGTGTAACCCCCACCAATATCGTAGCCAGAAAGGACAATAGAAAGTTCATAGATTAAGATTCTTTTTACCTTTCTATTAGCAGAACTAATCATTTGCCTTTAAGTAAGACATTTCATTTTCATTAAAGTAATAGCCATGATAAGTAAAAAGAAATTAATTTCCAGAAGGACATTCAAACCTAACAGTATTTCATTTCCTGCCAGGACTGAGGTTAATCTAACTCTTACCTCTGCTGACATCTAATAATGGTGGTCATTTGTTGAGCTCCTACTATGTGCCAGGTAATTTACATAGATGATCTCCTTAGGTAGATGCAATGATCCCATCTTACAGAGGGGACAGGTACATCACTTGTCCATGGCGACATTTGGAGTCAGGACAGAGCTGGGATGTGCATCAGGCTGCTCTGATTCCAACCCCATAGTAGCTATCGGTCACTCCTTAAGCCTCACAACATGCCTGGCATGCGGTTAAGCCCTTGGTTTGTTTTATCTTGTTTTCCCTCCCAATAGCCCTTTGAGAGAGGTGATATTATCATCTCCACTGTACAGATAAGGAAAATGAAGGTCAGAAAGGTCACAGAATTTGCCCAATGCCAAGCTGCCAGGTCTAACATCAGGGGCTGTGTTTTTAACCATAACACAAAGCCTCCTAGGTTCTTCCAACTCCACCATACTGTCCCGAAAACATTAAGTTTCTCTTAAACAAATGTCCCCTTATCGTTTCTAATCGCTATGTAAGCAAAGCTCTGAATAATGAACATGGTTAATCTTCTCACGTCTCTCTCCTTCTTGCCTATGTCAACTGTAAGCTCCCAGAGGGCAGGTCTGTGCCTTACCCAGCACCTAGCAGTGTTGATCCACACCCAGAATTTTACTCCATCTGTGCTGGCTCTTCCCAGTGGCAGGGTCATCTTCAGCCTCACACATGTGGAAACACAAACAAGCTGAGTTTCCTGAGCAAGTCCTGTGAACAAGTCAGCCAGGCAGGCAGCCCACCTCCCTCCCTCCCAGCTACGCTGAGGTAGGGATGGCTCAGTCCTCGTCTCAGAACAATGACCAGCTGGTGCACACTCCCTGCCTCCCCCAGCTCCGAGGTGTCCTGGGGAGCCGGGGGCTGCACTTGTATGCCACTGCCCCACCAGGTCGTCAGTCACCAGCATGAGAGAGGCTGGGCTCCAGCTCCGCAGGCAACCATATCGGAGGAATAATGAGCTGCTCTGGGGGAGGCAAGAGCTTGCTGATTAATAGACATATGGGGCTGTCACAGTGACAGATGGACCCAAAGGCCCCTTCCCACCCCATTGCATTGCCCCAATGGCCCTGACTCTCTCCCCCGGGTCTGCCTGTCCCTTGACACTGATTCGGGATGGCAGGATGATCAGAGGAGGAGCGGAAGACCACGCAACTGTTGAGAGAAGGAAAAAGCCATGCTGTTATTGTGGGACATTATTTGGGTGTTAGCTTAATGTTTCATATTGAAAAGCCCCTTGGACCTACTTTATTTACCTGTATCATGAAATAGTTAGAGTTCTTTCATTTTTAGGGATGTGGTGTCTACCATCTGTAAAATGTGGATAGTGAAAATACCCATTATTGTAGGTGTGGTAAAGAGAGCCCTGAACTTGAAGTGAGAAGACTTAGATTAAAACCCAACTCTTCCTGGCACAAGAACAGGAGCATCGATATCTGGAATAGATCTGAGATACCAGAGATGTAACCATCAGTATACGGTAACCTAATCTTTGATAAACCAGACAAAAATATACAATGAGGAAAAGAATCTCTCTTCAATAAATACTGCTGGGAAAACTGGCTAGCTACATGCAAAAGAATGAAGCAGGATCCATACCTCTCACCTTTCACAAAAATTCACTCAAGATGGATAACAGACTTAAACCTAAGGCATGATACCTTAAGAATCCTAGAATAAGATGTTGGGAAAACCCTATCAGACATTGGTCTAGGCAAAGAATTTTTGAGGAAGATCTCCAAGGCAATCACTGCAGCATCAAAAATAAACAAATGGGATCTGATCAAATTAAAAAGTTTTTGCACAGCCAAAGAAACTATCAGTAGAGCAAATAGACATTCCACAGAGTGGGAGAAAATATTTGCTCTTTTTTCCTTTTTTTTAAAAAAAATTTTTGATGCATTTAGGGGTACAAGTTGAATTCAGTTACACGTATATATTGTATAGGGGTGG
>CAUYPO010052679.1:0-61124 GCA_963574435.1 Cheirogaleus major
GAAGTGGGGTATATTTCCAGACTGGGGAAGAGAGGAGAGTGGGAGTCCAGTGGGGAAGAATTTGGGGGAGGCCTCATGGGGCGTGATGATTTCCACTCAGACTGGGAAGAGAGTCTGGGCAGAGGGCGAGGGAAGGATGAAAAAGAAAGGCATGTTGGGCGAAGGGTGCAGCACACGTGAGAAATGGAGGGCGTGGGAACCCAGACTCAGGCTGCTAGAGCCACCATGGGTGGAGGCAGATCCCGCAGGGTTGGAAGGGGAAGGTGCACTCACTGTTTGTGGCCCCAGAGACACTTCAAGCAGAGCACTGTTGGCCTTCCCAGGGCTGCCAGGAATCTCCAAGGACTGTCTGCTTTTCTCTACTTCCCACCTATTTTATGTCTCCCCAGATGAAAAACATGGTGGGGTTACAAAAATATGCTGCCAATCCTAAATTCAAGAAAACAGACTTCTGTCCAGCCTAAAACACAGAGGAAAAAAATGTTCCTGGAGAATGTGTGCAGGACAGAGCCTGCGGTGCACGCCCAGGCAGAGGGGGGGCAGGGCCACCTGTCCTGAGCCCTGCCCCTCGGACCTCTGCCCTCTGGACAGGGAGCCTCCTTGTAAAAGCAAACTGCTTGTTTTTCACTATATAAATACTGCATATTTATTTTATATCTTTAAAAAACCTAAAGAGAATACAGGTAAGGAAAAATAAGACATGAATCTCCCACAACCCACCACGCAGAAGTATATTTACACTTCCTGATCTTTTCCTCAGTTTGTGCATGCAAACGTGAAAATGGCATCATTTGTATTATTTGTAACCTGCTCATTTCACTCTGCAGGTCATCGCGACCATCTTTCCGTGTCAGTAAATGTACTTCTGCACCATCTCTTTAAATGATCCCACACTTAGATAACAAGGACAATACTTGGCACAGTGCGCTGTAGCTTACAAAGCGCCGGGCATCCTTCTCTTGTTCCAGCCCTTGGCCTTGCAGCGCGGAGGTCTCTGCCTTAGGAAATTCTGCCTCCAAAAGAGGCTGCCCCGCCCCGTGCCTCCTTCACCCCTGTGCCCCCAAGCCCAGAAGTCTTTCCACAGTGCCACCGCCATCCTTCCTGCCTCGGCAGCAGCCCGTTTCCACTCCCACCACCACTGGGAGAGATGGATCCTGGCTGGGCATCCTTCGTCCATCCTTCCCCTCTCTCCCCCTGCACCTCTGTCCACCTCCCCCTCCTGTCCAGTTCTGCTTAAGGACACAGCCTGACACAACCTGAGAGTATGGGAGCCAGGGTGGGCCCTCTACTCTCTAGGATGTGACCCACCATCTCCGGAAATGACCAAGCAGAAAGTCTCCCTGTTATTGCTCACAAGTGGAGAGGGCTGAGGGCCAGACCCACAGACATCAAAGAGGCAGGTGTGGGTAAGAAGTCCTGGGGTGTCCTCAGAGCTTCTGTTGCTGTGTGTAGAGAGATCTCCCACCTCTCTGTGCCCCTCGCTCTTCCACAACCCCCACTGTCTGTTTCTCCTGCTCATGACCTCCCCGCCACCCCCATCCTTTCCTGCCCTCCCTCTGCCTGGCATCTGGAGAACGGCCTTGGAGCTTGAGAACTGCTCCCACTCTGGGTAGAGGGAGAGGGTGGGAGAGGCAAGCGGAATGTCATGCACCCCTGGATCAGCCCTCCTTCTTCGTCCTAGGACTTTAGTCCCATCTTCACCCAGTGAGTACCTCCTCTCTGTCCCTCTCTCTTCTCCCTCCTCTTCCGTGGTGGCAGTGATGAGGTTGGGGAGAGTGGGACCTCTTCCCGGAACGCCTAGCCTGCTAATTCTGGGAGGCTGAATTGTTCAGATGTTCTGTCTTCCCAGGGCCAAATGAGGAGCATATCTAAGCTGGGGTTGGGCCATCTACTCAGTTAGCCAGGATCCTGGGCAGGGGGCTAGATCTCCTGACTTTGGAGAAGCGCACATAGCCCATAGTTAGGGAAATTCAGATATGCAGGTCCCTCCTCACCCGCCCACTCTGAACACTGCCCCATGGCCATTCAGGCTGCCTTTCAATAGCAAGGACATCAAAACTCTTAGCCATGTGGCCCCTTTGAAGAGTCTTGCTTCACTCGGTATCAGCTGAGGCTGAGGACCTGATCTCAGGCTCCTAACTGTGTGCCTGGGGCTCACGAGCACCCTTCCGACCTGACTGTGCACCAGGGGGCTCACCACACACTCCCTGCTCTGAATCTATCCCCAGCCTCGCCCACCATAATTCCTGATTTGGCACACATTCAAGAGGTTGCCACTTCCCTCACCCTCTCTAGCAGAGGATAATGCTACGTTAGTGGTGACTCGTTAGTGGCCCTGTTGGATGAGTGACCCAGAGGAGCTCAGTTTCATGGTGGATGACCAGGAGATGACCCAGGTATCTGGGCCTTCTGCCTCCTGGACAAACATAAGGGGTGGGCAGGAGGCAAGTCCCCACAGGGAAGGGAGGAAATCCAAACTTTCCTCCCACCCCTAGGGACAGACAGCATTGGCCTGAGGGGTTGTGCATAGGAGCCTCTGGCTGGAAGGAGGAAGACCTTTGCTGTGGGCTGGTGGCCCTGTGCTAACATACCCCTTGTTCAGAGCACCCACCCGAAAGTTGGAGAAGCCAAACAGCTCATGGACCGGGGATCTTCCACGGTGTGTAGACACTAGGCCGAGGGGAAAGTCCACAGTTTCTGCTCCAGGATTGCCCCTCAGCTGGGCAGCTGAGACCCGGTGCCCCCATCCACGCTCCCTGGGACTTGGAGTGAGCTTGGTGTTATGGGGCGAGGTGAGAGACTCTGCCAAAAGCAGGAGTGGGATGCTGAGGTCTCATGTTCTTGTACCCCGCTCTTCCTCCTACTTGGTGACATCCAGGAACCGCCTCTGCTACAACCCTCTGCTC
Organism: Cheirogaleus major; assembly: GCA_963574435.1. Taxonomy (NCBI): domain Eukaryota; kingdom Metazoa; phylum Chordata; class Mammalia; order Primates; family Cheirogaleidae; genus Cheirogaleus; species Cheirogaleus major. Next base: position 2,907 of record CAUYPO010052679.1, read on the forward strand.
TGTAGCCAGAGCCTAGAGGAAGAGAAACTGTGAATGCCCACTTCGTCCTGCCTCCACTGAGACCTGCCTCAGGAGCACAGCTCGCCTGACTTTGGCCATTTCTACCTCCTCCCCCAGGCCTCTGGGCCTCTCTCCCTGCAGGACTCCAACCTGTTGTCCCAATCCCCACAAAGACACATCAGTTGTTCCTGAGCTTGTAGGGGGTAGGGCATGAGACCCACAGCCCTCAGCACCCACTGCCCAGGTGGAGGACCTGTCACAAGGCCACAGGGACAGTTTTGAGGGGATATATGGTGAATATGCTCTTTTATGCTCATCTGTCTCCACTCTGCCCAGCCAGCTGCAGGTTATTTTTCCTGGAGTTCTGTCTGAATCCAGGGGAGAAGGGGAGACCAAGAGGGGTGTTTCTGAATTCTTTTAGTCATGGAATTTACCCTTCTGCCTCTGTGGTAGGTGTCCATCCCTCCTTCCCCAGGTCAACCTATTGTCTGTCTCCAGATGTCTCAGAGAGGAGACAAAGCTTCTGTGTATAGTTGGGAAGTCCCTTCTGAAGTCCAACCTCCATCTCTCTTGCTACCTTGTTAAATCCACTTCTTTTCTAGGACCTGGATGGCAGTGAGCTTGTCTTCTAGCGTCCCTATATCCTTCTCCAAAAAGTACTTCCGGGCCAGTCATCACCTGCTTGTCTTTGGAGGCGGAGCCCAGATGGCATAGTTCTGAAGCCCTCTTTTCTTTGACTCCCAGCCTGTTCCTTGAGCTCCTCCACATCCAGATGAGCAGCGCTTCCTGAGCATGCAGTGACTGGCACTGTGAAGGCTAGGGGCATGGGTGGTGGGAAGAGGGGTCGACCCCAGTGCTGCCCTCCAAGCGTGTGTAGCTGCAGGTGTGCCTGTGTGCACTGTGATTATGTGGGTCTCAGATCCAGGGCCTGTGTGGAGTCTCTCTGCCCTTCCACTCTCTTGCAGGCCTCCCAGGGGACCAGCATCAGAAGGGAGGGGACATAACCTCCCCCACTCTGTTCTCCCTTCGCTGCGGTTCTGCCAGCTACCAGTAGGGGTCACTGTTGCTTCAGTCACCAATGCCGGGCAGGGGAGGGGTGGTCCTTGCTGCCATCCCTGACTCCGTCGGTAACGGGATAGTCACTGTCTTAGAGACGGCCTTGCACAGACTCATGCCCACTCCACCCAGGCCCCGCTCGAAGGAGCTGCGGCTTACAGGACAGCTGCTGGCAGGAGTGAGCAAGGGTGCTCAGAGGCACTCATGTCACCAGACCCAGAGCACGCAGCAGTGTGTGGGAGCTATGGCCCCAAGCACCTGGATGCGGGAAACTAAAGCCCTGAGCCGTGACCAGCCCCTCCTGCTGCCACCCACTTCATCAGGGTTTGAAGTCCTTCTGCAACTCTCCCCTTCAAATCCCTCCTGGCACCGGCATAAAGGCCTGGGAACTGGCTGTCCTGCGCAACTTCAACATGCCTCAAAGCCATCTCAGCCAGAAGCTGAGATTCTGGCCTCCCAGATAACCATGGGGTGCCAGACACACACACCCTGCTCTGGTGTGTGTCCCCTGCCTTGGGTGGGAGACATAGAGCACAAACCGGTGATGTCATCAGGGCCCCTCCCCCACCCCATGTTTGCCCACTTAAAGTCTATCCTGTGGTTCTCAGGAAACGCTTGCCCCCTGGACAGACTTAGCAAGGGACAAAATAAAGATGTGGTGCCAGGGACTGGTTGGTTCCACTTGGAGGCCAGATACAAAGGTTCCCTGCCAGGAGCAACCACTTCTGGCCCTGCACGGGGGATAATAGCAAGATTGTCCTGCTTCACTGCCATGGCAACTCTGGCTGCTCAGGTCCTCACGGGGATGGTGTTGACAGAGTGTATTTATCCTGTATCACTGCCTTAGGGTCAGCACCTCAAGTCCCAAAGGAGGGAGAGAGGAAGTTCATCCAGTGTTAACACCATATAGATGGAGAGAAAATGGGCTGCCTGGGACCAGGGTACAAACAGACGTCGGCATTTATTGTGCCTTCTCCAGTCTTCCCATGAGAGGCGGGGGTGGGGTGGGGGGTGAGAGAAGGGAGGAAGACAAGGCTCGTAAAGCCTTAATAATCCAGGGCTAATAATTGAGGGGAAGGAATTGAAAAGAGGGTGGATGTGCACCAAGGGATGCCCCTGGAGAGAAGGGAGGAGGAGCACCAAGCTTGGGGGTCCCTGGGTGGGGCAAGAGGGGAGGAAGAGGTGATGGCAGGCCAGGCTGGGAACCACTTGCGCAGGTCCCTGAGTTTGCCCCATGACACTTGGTCGGGGGCAGAGGGAGGAGGTGAAATGCAGTGGCAGGCAGGACAGTCACATGGGCACCCACCCGAGCATCCCAAACGTGGACAGAGAGGGCTCCAGGCCTGGTCTGACTGCTCCTCTGGTTTCAAGGTGTTGATGGCCCCAGATGTCCACAGGAAACCTAAAGCTGAGGGTGAGGTTCTCCGGACCCTGCCTCCAGGGTGGGTGGGCCTTCTTTTCCTATTCTGAGCAGGGCCCGTCACTCTGAGTGTAGGACGTTTGTCCATGGCCTGATCTCCACTCCGGCTGTGACCCTGCTTGCTTCCTCATGGAGAGCTCCGACTGCTGAGAGCTCTTTCCTACAGTGAGACTGCTCCGACACCCCTTCCTGCTCCTGCCCTCTGCCCCACCCTCAGCCTCTGCCTGTCTGGGAGGGGGTCAGGGGGACATCTAGACATCTCACTGTCAGGCAGGTTGGGCCCCTTGCTCTCTGCCCATGGGAGGCCAGTCAGCTGGGAACGGAGTGTCCCTCAGTGCCCTGGACCCCCATTTTAAGGGCTGCAGTCTGAGGAAGCCCCTCTCGGGGTTGGTGAGGAGTCAGGCTCTGCATCAGTGGGTGGCAGGGAGCCCTGGCCCCTCCCCGCACTCTGGGCTGTAATAAAAGGAAAGGAGTTGGAAGGAGGGCTGCAGCTCCTCCCGTATGCTGTCCAGGATGTGGGTGAAAGTTGGGCGCAGGCGTGGATTCTGCTGCCAGCAGCGACTCATCAGCTCCTGCCTGGCGGGTGTGGGGAGCAGGGTCAGAGGGGTCCCAGAGCCCCAGCCACACCCCAGGCCTCCTGCACTGAAGGTCGGTCAGTGGGAACAGGGGATCATGGGCATTGTGTCTGGGAGCATCAGAGGGAGGTAAATGGGAGCTATAGTAGGGGGCTTAGAATCGGAGGGCTCATAGCTGGGGATCAGCAGATGTAAAAGCATCAGAGGAGGTGGGTCAGAATCATGGGGGTGTGGGCGGAGCAGGGATAAGGAGGAGGCAGGCAGGGTGACTCACAGCTGAAGGGGACAGCCCTCCTGCTCCTCCAGGACCCCGCCGTCCATGACAAACTTGAGCACCTGCTCGTTGGACAGGCCCTGGTAGGGCTGTTCAGCCAGGGTCACGATCTCCCAGAGCACCACGCCAAAGGACCTGGAGGACACATGGGAGTGCCTGAGTCCAGCACCCTTCGCGTTGCTCAGTGCACCCCAAGGGAGGGGAGTATCCCAGGTCCCTCTCCAGATCCCACCGCCACATCCCTGGAGCCCTGTGCCCTAGCCAGGCCCCACCAGACATCTGAGTGGGTGGTGAAGATTCCGTCTTTGAGAGACTCAGGGGCCATCCAGCGCACGGGCAGCAGCCCTTTCCCACCCTTGCGGTAATAGTCTGTCTCGTACACGTCCCGAGTCATCCCGAAGTCTGGGAAGTGAGGGCAAGAGTGGAGAAGGTGTGAGGCAGAAGAGCCGCACCCTAGCTCCTGGCCCAGGGGTACCTCTCCCAATCCTCTCACCCCCAGCATCTCCAAGAACCCCGGAATGTGGAGGCTCAAAGGACCTCAGAGATCATCCCATCCAAGCCCCTCTGCCCTTGAAAGAGACTGAGATCCAGGGTGGGGGTCATTTGCCAAAGTTCTCACAGGCCATCAAGGCCAGAGCTGTGGGCCAGGCCGGGGTCTCCTGATGCTTAGCTTAGGGGAGTCTCTCTAGTTTTTAGGCTGCCCTCATCTGCCTGGCACCCTCTGTACCCCCGATCTTGACGGTGAAGTCCTGGGACACCATGCAGTTGCGGGCTGCCAGGTCTCGGTGCACAAACTTGTTGGCGGCAAGGTAGGCCATGCCATCTGCAATCTCACCAGCCATCTGGATCATATCCCCCAACGCTGGCCGTGGGAGCCCAGGGTTATTCTAGGGCCAAGATTGGGGGCTGGTGAAGAAGGACCCAGTCTCCTCCCCAGGACTGTCCTCCACCCCACAGTGTGCCCAAGTCTTCTCTAACTCTCTAGCCCCTTGGGCCAGGGTCCCCACCTCTGCCTCAGGCCGCAAAGATCGAAGATGGCTCTTGAGGTCTCCACGGGTCATTAACTCCATGATGACCAGAGTTGGCTGGCCCTGAGACACCACACCCAGGAGACGCACCTGGGACAGACAAAGAGCCTGGCTGCAGGTCCACCTAGCTCTCTTGACCCACTTGGCCAAAAGCTTGACCTGCTGTGACCATAGCCTGACCCAGACATCAATCCTGACCCTAACCTCAATCATGACTGTAACCCAAATCCTGACCTAATAAAGACCCTGACCTTCATCATATCTGACTATCATCACAATTATGAACTTGATCCAACTTTAACCTTGATCCCAACCATGACCCCAATAATGATATGGAAACTCAATATTGACCACCAACCATGACTGATCTTAGCCCTAGCCATGATCCTACCATGACACTGATTGACTCTAACCCCAACCATGACCTTTACTCCAATTAGGATCCTAACCTTAGTCCTAGCCCTGACCTTGATGGTGCCCTAATCTCATTTCTGACTTTTTCCCTCTTACTACATAATCTTTACGATAATTATAACCCTGACAATGCCCCTGACTCTCTCTTACCACATGGTGACACTTGAATGCCTTCATGACAGAAGCTTCCTTGAGGAACTCAATACGCTCCCGTGGGCTGGCCAGTTCATTCACCGTCTTCAGGGCCACAGGCGTGGACTCCTTTCCAGCCTCAAGGCCTCGTGCCAGCCCCTCATACACCATCCCAAAGGAGCCCTGGCCCAGTTCCCGGATTATGGAGATCTGCTCTCGAGGCACCTCCCACTCATCAGGGATGTACACTGCGAGGAGGCAGGGGTCACAGGGCAAGGATGCTGCCCTCTGCCACGCCTCCACCAATGTCTCCCCTCCTCTTCTGAAGGCTCTGGTCTGGAGGCTGCCTTCTGCAAGAAGGTCTCCTGGAAGCCTGCCTCTCCTCCTCCCCTGTCTCCCTTTCCCACACTGCCTGCCCACCCACCCCAGACCTACTGTTGGAGGTGCTGAAGTACTCCGGATTCACAGAGGCATACAGGGTGCTGTTTCTGCAATGGGAGGTGAGGGGTTTAGGCTGGAAGGGTCCTCAGGAATGTCAGAGGACAAGAAAGAGGGGTATTTCATGGAGGAGGGAAGTTACTGACCATAACCCCAGCCCTGGTCAGGGTGACCCCTAGCAAGCTCTAAGCACTTTCCAAGCTGGTCTTGGTCCTAGTCCTAGCATCTGACAGGATGGGAATAAGGAGGACACCGAAGAGGGGTTCCTGTCCCCCAGCTAGTCCCTGGAGCCCAGCTAATCAAAGTCCTGCCTCCATTTCCTTTTTCTAGCCAGCCCCAGAGGGTCCTGACATCAAGCATCCTGGGATACACCCTGAGGTCTCCTTCCTCTCCCCTGCTACAGCAGCACCAGCTTCTTTATTCCTCAGCTTGGGCTGAGAGTGTGGTGACCAACAGTCCCAGTGTGCGCAGACTGAGGGGTTTCTCAGGATGTGGAAATTTCATTGCTAAAACCAGGAATGTCCCAGGCTAATTCTAGCTGAGAGGTGTATCTCCTCCATGCCACTCTCAGGGGAAAAGTTACTGCCTCTACGGAAGTCCGTCTTGCTCCCACTGCACTGACCTTCCTACCATCCTCGGCACTGACCTTCTGGTGAGGGCTTAGGGACAGAAGGGGGTGGGATCTGGTGGGACTTGTCATCACCTCTTCTTGCCGTAGAAGAAACCGAGGGCAGCAAGAATGATGAGCAGCATCAGCCCCACAGGGGTGACAGTGAGGAGGACATGCATCCCTCCAGTGTCCTCCTCCTCTGGACAGGGTCAACATTCAGAGGAAAGGGTCAGAAGGCAGCAGAGGACAGGATCAAAGATGGAGAAGTTAGAGGGAAGGCGATATTTCTCTTTGCACACTAGGGGATGAGGACAGGGAGGGATGGGTGGAGGGGCCTGTGGTAGGCTGGGGACCAGGTGGATCTGTTCAGTGATACAGGTCTGGGAGAGAGGCTGTGTATACCTGGGCCAGGGATGTAAAAGGCAACACTGTCTGTCCAAGAGCCATTGCCAGCCAGTGAGGTTGCCCGCACCCTGGCAGAATAGTTTCCAGGCGGCAGCAGGGCCAGGTGGACCCCTCCAAACTTGGCATACCGAAGACGGGACACACACTGCACTGTGGCCTCCTGAGGGTAACACAGAACAGCTAGCTGGGAAGGGGATAGAGGCACAAAATGGGTCTGGGGTAGACGGTTCCCTGGGGTACTTACCTCTCCCAAGCGGCGGTACTTGATTTCATACTTGAGGATGAGTCCGTTAGGGTCTGGTGGCTCAAGCCAGCGCAGGAGAACACTGCTCTTGCTAGCCGCCTCCCAGGCCACCTTTCCTGGAATATCGTCAGCCTCTCCTGCGGGAGGGGGCATCCAGCAGCAGGGCCACAAGTACTTCGTTTCACCTTATGTTCAAACCCAAGCTAAACTGGGCTGAATTTGGGGGTTTGGAGGGGAAGCCCTGGGATTATGGGAACTGGGAGGGGAGAGCAAAACGAGGCTCAGATTGGCGGGAGGTCAAACTCAGCTAGTTAGAGCACAAGTGCACAGGGTCTTTAGGGTCGGTGAAGGTGGGTATGGGTGTCACCTACTGTGGGCCATGGTGCGCGCAAACACGAAGGTGGAGGCGCTGCAGCCCACGGTGTGCGCTGCGTGGTTGCAGGCATGAATGTCGATCCGGTATTCCGTGAAGTGGCGCAGGCCGCTCAGCACCGCTCGCTCCCGGGGCACCTTGTCTTCCTGGATCTCGAAATCCGAGCTGTTGCCCCCCAGCCGGAGGGGCTCCGCGGCCCGGCGGTGCCGCCCTGAGTCCCTGGGGAGGGCGTGGGTCAGAGCCAAGGCCCAGCCCCGGGAGCCACGCCCTCAGCTCCTTGGCCCCACCCCTCTCACCTCAGGAGGCTCTTGTTGATGGACGTCACCTTCCAAGGGGATCTGGGGAGACCAAGGGGGAGCCCTACCAGGCCTGTCCGGAACGCATCCCCGTGCCCTCTGGAGCCGCTCACCGCCTCCAAATCCACCCACAGCCCAAGCCCCACCCACAGGACTGTAAGTCCCGCCCACAAAGCCCCACCCTTCCCAACAGCAGACCCTCCCCTCCCAGGCCCCGCCCACCAGCCCCGCCCCGCTGCTCGCCTGTCTTCGCACTTGGGGATGGTGATAGCGTTGTGCAGGAAGTTTTCAAACTTCTTCTGAAACGAGGCCTCTTGCGCCTCCAGCGGGGGCAGGACCTGACCGGGAGGTGAGTGCTGGCAAGGGCAGCAGCCGGAGTCCATCTGGGCTTCCAGGTCCCCATCTTCGCGGTCGAAGCGGGGGTCGTTGTTGCTGGTGGGCAGCCGCAAGCCTGGCGCCGCGGCAGGGAAGACAGTAGTCAGACCGGTGGTCTACACGCCCCGTCCCTCCGCCCCTCCCCGCCGGCCTGCGCCGACTCCCTGCACACCGCGGTGGCAGTAGTCATTGAGGTAAAGGTCGCTGTCCTCCGCCAGCCGCTGCCACAGCACCAGGTAGTAGGTGCTGTTTCCGTTGCGCTGAGTGGGTGGCTTCCAGCGCACCAGGAGGTGGGAGGAGGAGTTGGACGTGGAGATGACGTCTTGGGGCACCGTGGGCGCTGGGGGTGTGAGGAGGGTACAACTCAAGGGTTGCGATCCACTTCTGAATACTGTCTGTTAATGAGCCCCGCTCTCTGGGGTCCAACCCCCCACCTTCTCCCAAGTAACAGGTGATCCTCAACCCCTTTTCCTAGAATGCAGCACTCTGGCCTTTTCCTTCTCCACAGGCCGTTTAGTTTGCTCAGCTACTCATCCTGTACTGTCCCAACCCCATGCCTCCCTAGGACCTATGCAAATGCCTCCTATTCTTTCTAGGACTCAAGCATCTGGCCTCCTGGTCTTTCTGGGCCACGTGTTCAGTGCCCCAGCTTCTCTGTTTCTGGTGCTTGGTTCTCTGACTCTCAGTAGGATGGGGACTTACCTGCTCCAAATGCTTCAGCCTACCTGCAGGCAGTGTTCGGAGGTAGACAATGGGGCTCTGGGCTCCTTGATGGGGACTGTCCTCAGCAGTGGTGAGAGTGATGGCCCGCACAAACACTGCATACTGCGTCCAAGGCTTGAGGGGGGCCAGGGTCACCCCTGGCTCCTGGGTGCGACTTAGGGGCAGCTCCACATCCAGCAGGTTCCAGCTCTGGGTTCCACAGGCATCTGGACCCACGTGCTCTGTGGCATTCTGGAATGGGCTGAACACCCCATCCCCAGAGCTGAGGGGTGGCTCAGCCCCAACCACAAGTTCTAGCACCTTCCCCCTCTGAATCAGCCCAGGACTGTCATTGTAATTCTTCTTCCTGTATGCATTCGGGCAGAGCCATGACTCCAGCCACCTGTTAGACCCTGTGGGCCCTGTCATATCTGTGTCACCAGCCAGATTTGTGATGAAATGTCTCCTCATCCTTAGCAGGGAATATGGAGCTTTAGTTTCAATAAATATTTAAAAAATCTTGCATTGTATAAATAAAGCTAGAAGGTGAGTGTGAAAGAGTCCCCTCTCCTATGAACAGCAAGCAATAAGGTTATTCTAATCTCCAGGGGGATTGTCTGGAACCAGAACCAGGAGACCACTCTTCCCAGGGGTAGAGCATCTTAGCCTAGACCCATGAATTGAGTCTGGAGGTCTATGAGCCTCCTAAACCATAGGCAAGGTTTTGCGTATATGTGCCTTTCTAGAGAGAGGGTTCCTAGCTTTCAGCAGCTTCTCAAACATGTTCATGAGCCCAAAAGGCCAAGACGCACTGCCGCAGGGAAATTAACTGGGGCCAGAGGCAACCAGTGCTGACTGCCTGAAGGTCAGGGCAGGGGCAGGGCCTGGGGAGGTCCTTTAGGGGCAGAAGGGGGGCTGCTCCCCGGGGGAGATAAAAGTGGAGCCCACACTGGGAGATATCAAAGCAGACCAGGGAGACAAGGGAGCATCACATTGATGTTCATGGTGTTTCTTTGGAGGTGGACAAGGTGGAATTCATGTTGAGCTAGGTACAAAACTTGAGGGGAGGTCAAAGCAGGTGTGCGGGGAGAGGGGGGACTTGAGGCCCAGCTGGAAATGCCTGCCCTTGTTGGGACCCAGAGGCAAGATAGTCCTGGAGCAGGTGGGGGAGGAGGAGGATCAGAGTGGGTGCCACGGGGACAGGTGCCTTCTGGGGCATGACACACTGAGTAGGTCTGGGTCTGTTCAGAGCCAGAATTGAGCCAGGATCCACAGTGTATGCCTCTGAGGGAGCACAGCCACAGCCACACTGCAAGACAGTGACGTTACAGAAACTTCTTGGAGGACCCCCAAGGTTCTCTGCCTTTTAAGCCCAGAGGCAGCTATGTACAGTTGCACAGATTGTGAACTGCGTAAGCCGGGGGGTGCCATTCACATTGCAGTCCACGTTGGTGCTCCTTACACTGTGGTCCCTGAACCAGCAGCTTCAGCATCATTTAAGAGCTTGTTAGAAATGTAGATTCTCGGGCCCTACTCAGGACTAATTGAATCAGAATCTGTAGGGGTGAGGCCCAAGAATCCGTATTTAACAAACTATCTAGCTCCCCATGCTAGAGACCTTCACTTACCACTGAGGCCTAGGAGAGCCGTGGCCATTTGAGTAGGCCTCCTACCACCTATTTCCTTCCTCCCTCCTCCTGGGCCAGGCCCTAAGCTAGCGGTCAACTAAGACCTCGATTTTAATTCACAGGAAATGCTTTCAAGCCTGGTGGCCCCTGTCTTCTTTCTACCATTGACAGAGCAAGTATTCCTCACTCTTACCCTCCCAACCTGCCACCCAACATCCATTTCCCTCCTCTAAGGATATCTCTTAATTCCTAGCCATGTTTTCAGACAAGTCCTTCCTGTGGTCTAACCACTCTCCCTCCTGCTAGGGTCAGTCCACTCTCTCCAAAGAAAAGAGCAGCTGGTCCCTGGCGGTCCCTGCTCCCTCCCTTCCTCAAGCTTAAATGAAATGCTGGCAGAGCTGCTCATAAAACTGGCCAAATTAGTGGGCACTCCCCAAACCACTGCTGGGGCAGGAGCATGTGGTCAGTGCAGAACATTAGCATAGTGAATTGAAGCTTAATTATGCTAGCCTTCCCAGCAGGATGGCTCTCCTGGGCTCTCAGAAGCCCTGTCTTCTCCATTTCACTTGGTGAGGGGAAACTGAGGCACAGAGGGATGAAGAAAGTGAGGGAAGAGAGCCAGACATAGGCCCTACAACAGAGTGCAACTTGAGGGTCCCTACAACAGAGTGCAACTTGGGGGGCCCCGGCTCCCTGGCTCTCCGTAGCCCCACTGGGGCCTGCCATCCCGAGGACATTGGCCCGGTCGGGTTCTGGCCCCGCCCCCACTCTGGCCCCGCCCCCGGTACTCACGACTCCTTGTAGTACACGATGAAGCTGAGCAGGTCTCGGGCCTCCAGCGGCTCGTAGCGCTCCCAGCGTAGCAGGATGCGGTCGGTCTCTGTCACGTTGGACACGAAGCGCAGGGTTCGAGTCTGGCCTGGGTGGGGCGAGGGGGAACACCTGCTTTCAACAGCGCTTGTCACCTGCTTGAGCTCCCACCCTGACCTCGTGACATCCCATCCCCAACGCGACCTCTGCGGAGAACTTCTCAGACTGTCCCCTCCAGGTGCCCCCTCCCACCCAGGTGCGTGTGTCTGGCGTGTTTTAGTGCGCGAGCGTCTGGGTGTTCCTGTGTATATCTCTGGGTGTGTCTCTGGGTCGTGTCTTGCGAGTGTGCTCGGTGGCTCTGGGGCTGGGATCTCACAGGCGGCGCGGTCTCCGTTGGTGCGGGGGTTGATCTCGGCCTTGTTTTGCCGACCTCGCGTGCCAGTCACCTCCTCCAGTCGGTAGATGTGCTCCAAGCACAGGCGCGGGTTGAAGGCGAAGTAGATCTTGCCCACGGGAATGGTGAGCCCCACGGCCACCCAAGACCCCAGCTGCTGTAGGTTCTGGTTGTCCAGCACGTACAGGGTGTAGTTCCTGGGGGAGGCCAGGGGACCTTGCTCTGTGGGGAGGTGGGGGCAGGGCATGGAGGGGGTGGCTTATGGGTCCTCCTGGAGGGGCTGTGCTGAGCACAGGGAGGGGGGCATCATTGGCCCACTCACACCCAGCACATGGGGCCATTTGTACACACCCACTCTGTGCCACTGACCAGGAGTGTGATGTTGGCTAAGTCACCCACCCTCTCTGTTCTCCTCATCAGTGAAATGGGGTCAACAGCTTCCCCGCTTCCTTCCTTCTCTCGCGTTGGTTTAGTTGAGCACCTGCTATGTGCCAGACTCTGTGCTATCTTTGAGGACACTCAGCCTAAGGCTATTCTCCAGCAGGTCCAGCAACGTGTTCAGGAGACATGAGAAGCCAGAGGGAACCACTTGACTGAAGGGTAATTTAAAACATTCTTCTTTTTTTTAAAGATAGAGTCTCACTCTGTCACCCTGAGTGGAGTGCAGTGGAGTGATCATAGCTCACAGCAACTTCAAACTCCTGGGCTCAAGCAATCTTCCTGCCTCAGCCTCCCAAGTAGCTGGGACTATAGGTATGCGCCACCACACCCAGCTAATTTTTTCTATTTTTGGTAGAGCCTGGGTCTTGCTCTTGCTTAGGCTGGTCTCAAACTCCTAACCTCAAGCAATCCTCCCATCTTGGCCTCCCAGAGTGCTAGGATTATAGGTGTGAGCCACTGTGCCCAGCCAAAACATTGTTTGTATTTTGAAAAATTCTGGCTCTAGTAGAGGTAGGCCTTGACTGGTAGGTGGCAGAGAATGGGTGTCAAACCCAGGCAGTCTCGCTCTGCAGCTGAGAGGGGATCGGATGATAACAATTATATAGAGTTATATGTAAATATAATTTATATTATATATACTGTGTTCCAGGCATTGTTTTAAGTGCTTTACACATGACAACATGAGTAATACTCAAAACAGCACTAAGAAGTAAGTAGTGCTATATTAGCCCCATTTTACAGATGAGAAAACTAAAGAACAGAGAAGTTAAGTAACCTACTCAGAGTTACACAGCTAGTAAGTAGTAGAATTGGTTCCAGGGCCCATTCTCTTCACCCCTGTTCTGACAGTGTAGGGAGGGGGTGTAATAGAAGGAGCTGGCCAGAGGCCTAATTCTAATCCCTTACCCATCCACCATAGTGTCCCCCCGGATTAGTTTGAGGTTCTTGAAAAAGCCCAGGGACACGAGGGCAAAGGAATGCTTGATTTTGAGGAAGCCAGTGATGGTCTCTACCAGCCCCAGGCTGTGCTGCAGCTCTGGCTCCAGGTTGTCTGCGGATGGGAAGACAGGGCTGGAGCAGGAGCAGGGAAAGATGAGTCCACCGGGCAAGGGGGCTGAATGGGGGCCCAGAGGAGGTGGACCCTCAGGGCTGGGACTCAGGATGATGGAAAGTGGTGCTTGGGGGTGGGGGTCATTGTAAGGGGTGTGGCTTGGGAGGAAGGGTGTGGCCAGGAGGAGGGGTGTGGTCCCAAAGGAGGTACTGACAGCCCTGGCGAAGGTTGAGGATGAGGCTTCCTTCCACGTGGGTGCAGCCCACCAGATCCTGTGCCGCCTGAACGGAGTCGATGGTCTTGGTGCCTACCTTGCACTCTTTGGGGCATAGCCCCTCGCACTTGTGGCAGAATATGCTGGCAGGGGCAAGCAGATGGCATAAGTTTTGGGCCGGTGTGGACCTCCTGAGGCCTCCTCACTGCTCCCAGGGTGCTTCCCACCCACCTTGTGCTCACCTGCTGCCATTACGAGTGAAGCCTGGAGGGCACTGGGCCAGGCAACTGCCCTGGTGAATGCCAAAGGTGGAGGCGCGGCCGGGCACTGAGCGCAGGCTGGCACAGCGCTCTGCTGTGACACAGCGCCAGGACTCTTGCTGGTAGGTGCCTGGAGGGCAGGCCCGGTGGCAGGCGCCCTGGAAGTAGAGGTGGCGGCAGGCTACACAGGCACGAGGGTCTTCCGTCCGGCTGCAGCCTCCCAGGCATTCGGCATGGCAGCACTGGCCCCCTGCTGTGCAGGCCACCCCATGGGGGCAGGGACACACTGTGGGCAGAGCACTGTGTTAGAGCTTACCCGTGTCCCCTGAGTCCTGGCCCTCCTTTCCAATCCTGGCCCCAATCCATTTCTCCTGGGATGACACTCTCGATCTGCACCCAAATCCCTCCAGTTTGGATAACCAGAGTTACCCGAGTCTATTTCCCTTAGACGGGGCTCTCGAGGATAAGGACTGTGGCCCCTGTCTGTGGCTCCCCACCTCCCACAGTGCCTAGCTGGGGGTGTCAGAACTCAGGACAGAGCAGTGACCTTGTCCATTAGGGCTGCTGCTCTCCAGCCTGCTGTCCTGTCTAGGCCTGGTTCCCAGATCGTGGCTGGGCACGGTGCCAGCGTGAACCAGCCAGCCTCTCCTGAGCAGCCAGGCCCAGGGCAAGGAGGGGCTACCACTGATCTTTCACCCATGCCCCTGGCCATACTGCTGCCTCTTCGGCTTCCTGCCCTGCACAGGCGGTGGCCCCCAGCAGCAGTTGGAGGGTTTGGGGCTGGGGGCTCAATAGCCTGGAAACTGCACAGTGGCAGCTGGATGTCTGTGGGAGCGATCTGTGGGGTGGGGTCAGCCAGGGCGTGTTGACACCATACATGAGAGGACGTGCAGCAGCTGTGTTTACAGCCAACAGGGAGGCATCAGGGAGCTGGGGCCCAGCTGATACAGCAGGGATCTGGTTACTCTCCCACCCGATGCTGAGGATTCCAGGAGCTGAATGGAGAAGGCCTCCAAGTTGGGGCACTCCAGATGTGCTCCCAGCCTCTGAAAGGTCTTCCCTCCCTCCCCTACCTCCTCCTCCAACCATCCCCTCCTTCTTCTCCTTGCCCTTTTCTCCACTGCCTTCTTTCTGTTTCCTCTCTGAGCATCTTCCTAAAGAGGATCCCACCTCGCACCTTTGCCCTCACCTGTCCTGTTCCTCATCTGTCACCTCATCCTCTCTCCTCCTGCTCAGTCCCAACCTCCCCATTACGGTACTGCCAGCTTACCCTGGATCACCTGTGCTGTGGCCACTCTTATTAGGAACATAGAACTGCTACCATGGCCCAGGACTGCTCTGATGCTTGGTAGAATAACTCATTCCTCATACCAACCCTATGACCATTTTACAGATGAGGAAACTGAGGCATGGATTACCTAAGTGAACACAGCCAATAAGGAGGAGAACTGAGACTCGAACCCAGGCCATCTGGCTTTGTACTTAGTCACTGCCCCTTATGGTATCTTGTGCTACTTGTATCTATTTGTGCCTACCCTCTCCCTGCCATGCCCACCTGTACCTGTCCTTTACCTACTCCATGACTACCTGATGCTGTCTTGTGCCTATCCCTTGGCTGCCTTATGCTGCATTAGTTAACTTTTCTGAGCCTCACTTCTTATCTGCAAAATGGGAATAGCAATAGTAGTACCTGCCCCATAGGATGAGTGTGAATTAAAAAACAGTGGCAGCAAAGTACTGACCCACACTATCCTCTGGCCACCCAGCCCCATCTGACCCCGCCCTTCCTGTGCCCCCAGTCATGTTCTGTGCCAGTGCTCACCTCTCTGGCAGTGGCTGGAGGTCCAGCACCTGTAGTCGGTGTGCCCGCTGAAGGTAGTCCTGGCACAGGGCTCGCCGGCAGCACCCAGCACGCCAGGACACACGTCAGCACACTCCTCATCCAGCTTATTGCCCACGATGTGGTTGGCACCAGGCGCCGGCTGCAGCAGGCCCCAGTCGATGGTGGAGAGGTGGCAGAGCTCCTGGTTCTTCTCCACGCGCACAGCCCCACGCAGCACGGCCCCCAGCGCGGGCAGCCCCACATCACGCAGGTGTGGCATCTCAAATATGACCAGCGCGTAGCCCAGGAAGAGGCGGGTGCCTCGGATGACTGCTAGGTTGGGGAAGAGGTCGCGAAGGCTCTCCAGGCCGTAGACACGGAAGAGCAGCAGGTAGTCGGTGATCTGGGTAAGGCGCGGGAAACTGAGGCCGCGGAAATCCTCCCCCGTGGCTGTGAACATGAGCAGGATCTGCAGGTGGCCCTCTACCACATTGCAGTTCTCCAGCCGACGCAGCTCCGCCACCTCTGAGCGGATGTCCAGGCTGGGGCACACTGTGGGCACACATGGCACCCAGCAGTAAGCACAGCCCAGGCCACGCTTCCCACCCAGCCCGGACAGCACTGAGGGGACCCGCACTGGCACTAGGATGCTGAGTGGGGAGCCAGGCTCTGCTCTGCGTGTGGGGTGGCCTCCTCTCTGGGCCTCAGAGGGCTCCCCTGCAGCTTTAGGATCATACCCTGGGCATACGTGAGCTCCTGACCTCCCCTCCCAGGCCCACTTCCCCTTCTTAGTTCATAGCAAGCTCATTCTTGCAGTCAGCCTCCAAATCTAAGCCCACCCTTGCCTCCTTTCCTTCTCTCACCTTCTGTATCCTGTGGGCTCTGTCTTTAAAACACATCCAGAGTCTGACCACTTGTCGTCACCATCACTGCTTCCACCACCCTCTTTCCCTGGACTTACAGTAACAGCCTCCCAGATTATTTCCCCGCCTCCACCCTCGTCCCCTCTGTGGTCTCTTCTCCACTCTGAAGCCAGAGTGATCGTCTCAAAACACAGCTGATCACGTTCCTCCTCTGCTTGGACCCCTCCAATGGCACCCACCTTGCTCCATCTAAAACCCAAGGACCTCCTCATGGCCTGTGAGGTCCCAAACGATTTGGGGCCCTGTAACCTCTCTGATGTCATCTCTTTTCTTTCTCTTCTTCAGCCACTTTGACTTTTTTGCTGTTCCCCAAACGAGCCAGCCAGGCTCCTGCCTCACGGTCTTTGTACTTCCTGATCACTCTGGCTGGAACCTTCTACTCTCTACATGGTGCCCTTACCTCCTTATGTCTTCGCTCAAATACCACCTTCTCAACGAGGCCTTCTCTGACCACCCTATGTATCTTCTGATTTATTTATTTGAGACAGTCTCTCTCTGTCACCCGGGCTGGAGTGCAGTGGCATCATCATAGCTCACTGCAGCCTTGAACTCCTGGGCTCAAGTGATCCTTTTGCCTCAGCCTCCTGAGTAGCTGGGACTACAAGCGCATGCCAACACACCTGGCTAATTATTTTTTGTAGCAATGGGGTCTCACTATGTTGCCTAGGCTTGTCTTGAACTCCTGGCCTCAAGTGATCCTCCCGCTTTGGCCTCCCAAAGTGCTGGGATTACAGGCATGGGCCACCGCACCCGGCCTGACCATCCTATTTAAAACTGTGACACTCCCTACTCCCCTTCCTGCTTTATTTTTCCCTATAATTCTTGATACTGACTGATATATAATTTATATATTAGTATGTATTTTCTTAACATTGGCTTATATATAATTTATATATATTTACTTATGTATATTATTATAAATATATCTATTTTGTTTATTGTAAGCTCCATAATGGCAGGGATATTTGTATGACTCATTGCTGTATCCTAGTGCCTGGTATAGTGCCTGGCACAAAATTGTCACTCAATAAAAGTTTGATGAGTGAGTGAATGACTGCATGAATGAGTGAATTCTGTGATTAGAAAGCAATGGTCTGAGCTTCGTCCACCCTACATCTCTCTCAGTTCTAAGGGAGCTGAATGCTTTCCCCCTGCATTTGTTTACTCTTGAAGGGACATTCAATGGCTCCCCATTGCTAAAGATTCAAGTTTCTGTTCCTTTACACATTTCAGGGTATAAACTTGTCCCCATTCACATCTCCAGCCTCAGAAGGGTCCTTCAGCCCTTGTCCTGCAAATCTGAGGTCAAGCATCCCTTCTCTGACCCTCTGATCCTGAGTTAATCACTTCCCCTTCATGCTCGGCTGCACTTAGTCCAGTGCCCACTCGAGCATACGTGGGGCATTGCTCCAGCATTGTTGTCTACATTTCTGTCACCCCTTCCAAGGAGGGTGGAACCTTGTTAGTCAGCTCTGCATCCCCCCATGATGCCCAGACCAGGGCTGGAACCACTGGACACTCAGGGACAATGGACATCTGGATCCCAAGTCCACTCTTCCTGTGAGGACCCAGATATGTCTGGCTTCTTCAGACCCAAGCCCCAGCCCTACTCCACCTTCTCTCCCAAGACACCCAGGACCATACCATTAAGGGTGCTAGATGCCTGGATTTACTTGCTCCTAAGGGGACCTTCCATGGGTCTTCAACTGCAGAAGATTCAAGTCTGAATTCTTGAACCTGACATTCAGGTCCTGCTGACCTCTCCAGCCTCTACTTCCCTTCCCACCTAGCCCTCTAGCGACATCACACACCATACACAATGCCCAGGCCCATCCCCTGATGGTTTGTTAAGGGGGTGGGCAGGCAGGGCTGGCTCCCTGGGGGTTATGTCACACCTTTTCCCTATTGTCATCAATGGTTTTGAGCTTGGCTGTACCCAGCAGCTCTGTGTGTGTGTGCCTGTTTGTGTGCGTCTGAGCCCATTGCAGGTACACACACACACACAAAGGAGAAGGAGAGAGATTGAGAAAACACTTCTATCTCCTCCAGGCAAAGGCCAATCAGGCTCTGTGAGGCAGATGGGGGGTTCTCTCAGGCGCCCACTTCCCATCATGCCCCTGCCTCTCTAGGGCTCCCCTGATGGGAGTCATTTGGAAAAACACATCTAAGACCTTCACACGTTAACCCCTGCCTTCCCTCAGGATGTGGCTCTGTGCAGAGCTGCGCTGGGAATGGGACATCTGGGTCCCCTGACCAAACACCAACCCCCCCAAAGGCGTGCTCCTGTCCTGACAACCGTACTCCCAGCTGGCGTCTGCTGCGCCCTGCCCTGGCACAGCAGTGGGAGGGCGGAGGGGTTCAGTGGTGGTGGTGGGGGCACTGTGCCCTGCAGGCAGAGCCTCTGTGACTAGCATCCTTCAGGGGACCTCCCCCCACCCAAACCCGTTTGCATCACTCCTCTATCTCTGTAGGAAGGGGAGGCTCTGCCTCACCCCTGGAGGCCCCCTGTCTGAGGGGCATCATGGGACCCCTCAGGCAGGCACAGAGTGCTGGTTCCCTGAGCTTTCTCGGTCTGGAGGGGAAGGGGAGAATTGGGGATGGGGATACCTCTTAATCCTTCCCCTTTGGGATCTTCCACCTTCAGCTCTTTTCCTCTCCCCCAACAAGCCCCCAGAACCCCCCCTCCAGGGCCGCTTAGCTCACGTAGTCCCACCCCACACTCGCCAAGCCCTACTGCTGGGGAGTGTCTACCCTGGGGCACCGAGGAAAAGCAGTCCTCCCTCAAAACAGCCTCTGTGCCCCCCACAGTGGATGGGCCCTCAGGGTGGGGGACATGGAACAGGGACCTGGAGGCAGGAGCTCGGGACTTAGGCCTTACCCTTACTTCTCTGTGCCTCAGTTTCTTGCCTACACAAAAGGCTTAGTTACTTAATAGTGCCTGGTTCTTGGCTACCTGTCCCATCCCTGCCCCTTCCCACTCAGTAGCCTCAGAGAGGACCTCCAACACTCTCCATAGCCTCATTTTGGTTCTCATTCAGGCTTTGCTGGCACCATGATTTCAAAAGCAGGAAGGGAGGACATCTATTCATCCCCTTGGTTTGAAGTCCTTCTCACCTCCCAGGGACCTGAGAGAAAAACAACTTTATGTGAGGAACTAACTGCTCTTCCTGATGAGAAGTCCTTCTGAGAGCTAACCTCAGTCTCCCATCGCAGGGCAGAGTAAGTAGGTGTATTCTGGCTGGAAGCTTGGTTGTTTGGCACCCCAGCTGGCTGGGAGAGAGATGGGGGTCCAGGAGCCAGTGCTGGGGACTCACCCTGTAGTGTGTCCAGGCCGGATCCCCAGGAGAGGAAGATCACAAGCAGGCGTGCTCCCCAGGGCCACAGTCTGGGCACTGCCATTGTCTCAACCCTGGCTGGGTCCAGTTCTGGCTCTCCTCCAGGTGGCTCCAGGGAAGAGAGGGGTCTCTAAGGGACACAGAGACCCAGGCTTCAGGGGGGGGGGGAGGGCAGGGGCAGAGAGACAAGGAGTCCCACATAGAGACAGCAGGAGACAGAAAAAAGAAATAAGAGACAGAGATACAAAGACAGTGACAGGCAGGTGGAGACAGACTCTGTGAATCCAGAGACAAGAGAGATGGGGACAGAGATGGGAACAGTGACAGGGAGAGCCTCAGAGAGGCCTCCAGAGGGAGAAAGTGGCACAGGGTTCAGAGTAAAAGGCAGGCCCAGAGGCCACCCAGCCCCGAGGGCAGAGCAGAGGCCCGGAGCGCTTCCGCGGAGGGCAGCGGGGGTCCCGGGGCGCAAGGGACTGGACAGGGGAGAGCCTCCGGACCTCTCGGAGCGCCCGGCTCCCAAGCGCCCGCTGGCCTCGCTCGCCTCGATATCTCCGGGCGGGCACGCTGGGGCCGCGCCCAGCTCCCGCCTCCCCGCCCCCACTCGGCACCGATTGGTTTGCAGGGACCTCTCGGTTCTCTCCGCCCCTCCGGCCAAGCCAAAATATTTGGCCTGACAACTGAGGGGGGCAGGTCTGTTGGGGAAATAAGGCCAAAATACGGGGTGGGGGAGGGCAGGTCAAGAACTGAGCTCCCCGCACCCCCTCTGCGGCTGCGGTGGGTTCTCCCTCCTTCCCCACCTCCACCGCAGGCTTCTTCCAAGGGGGGTGGCACGGCCGAAGGGGCGGCCAGCGCCCGGTCCCCTGAGGAGCGGTGTGTCTAGATTCCGTCTCCCAGGGCCTTGACACCTGCGGGGTAACTTCTGAGAGCCTCAAGCGGGCGGAGAGAGCTTGTTGCAACCTGGCGGGAACGTGGACAGTAACTCCTTAATACTCAAGCCATTCGCCTCTGCGAGCCCCTCTCAGCCTCCTGGGAGGCCGCCCTGTCCGCTTTCGGGGCCCTTAGCCCGAGGCTCGGCTCGGTTGTTGCCAAGTCCCTTGGTTCTGACCAAGATCCTGGGGAAGAGGGCGATCACGCTGTGGGGCTCTGCCTCTGTCGGGTCACCTTCTTGAACTCAGGCCACTCGGTCAGTCTATCTGTGTGTCCCTGTCTCAGGGACTTGGGGAACCACTGGTGCTGGAGCCCAGGCGGAGAGAACCGCGCGCCTTCCTTCGCCCGCTCTCTGGGCCCTCGTCTCGCCCCTTCCCACGAGTTCCTCCTCCAGGACCCCTCTTCCCCTCCCTCTCCTGCGCTCCAGACAGAGGACTCGTGCAGCTACAAAGGCCCGCGGGGTGGGAAGGGCCAGGACCAGCCCTCCGCAGCGGATCCCAGGGCCCTCCAGGTGCGCAGTCTCCAAGGGCCGACGGGTCCCCAGCTCCACCCGCGGGCAGCTCCCGCATCCGAGGAGCTAAGAGAAGATCTATTAATTTCTCCGTGAAGAAATCGATGCTCTTGTCAGGGAGACGATCGATGCCAGCCCTGCCCTGCCTGGCCCTACCCGGCCCGGGGGCCAGAGCTGGCTGATGGAGGTCAGAGACCGATGCTGGGACCTAAGGCACAGCGCGGTGGGGGGCGACCGCGCCGGGACCCACCCAACCTGGACAGGGAGCTCACACCTTTTGGCTTCTAGCGCCACCCTGTGGCCTCTCCTGGAAGGCTCAGTCTTGGCTCTCTGGACTCCCTTCTTTGGCTGGTTTTAGGCGACCCCTTCCCCTTCTCTACCACTTCTGTGTTTCCTCCCCAGGTTCTGCATGTGGCAATTTGGGGATCCTTTCCCTTTTCTTCCTAGGGTTCAGAGAGTGTTCACCTAATTTACTCCAAGTGACATGCACAGTCCCGCATGCACATGCAGTGAGGAGGGTGCTCTGGGGCTGGGGGCTGGCTATCATGACCTGGACGGCAACATTACCCCAGCTCAGTCATCTCCTCTCCTCCCCAAATCTAAAAATGCAGCTTCTTTAGGCTGGGAGAAATAACGTATCAACTTCTCACTGTCACCCCCCCGCCCCAGCAGACACCTCTAAGGCGTCCTGCAGTGGCCCCTCAGCGTCTCCCGGAGCTGGGGAGATCCTGGGAGAGAGGTTGGCGCTAGCGCTCCCCGAAAGGGGAAGGGGCAGAGTTGGGGGCGTCAGAGAGGAGGAGGCGGGGATGGAGCCGAGGGGCGGGGCGGGGCCGGGCGGGGCCGCTGGCTCCGCCCTTTCCTGGCGGCTGGGTCTTTAACACCGCCCAGCGCACATGTCGGGGGAGGCCTGGCAGCAGCAGCTCGGAACGCACAGACGGCAGCCCGGCCGGAGCGAGGCGGGCGCCGCCGCGATGCTGCTAGGCGGACGGCGCGAGCAACTCGGCTGGCACGACCGGGCTACGGGGCCGGGCAGCCTGCTGGCTTGGCTGATGCTGGCATCTGCGGGCGCCGCACCCTGCCCGGATGCCTGCTGCCCCTACGGCCCCTCGGGGCTGCGATGCACACGGGCCGGGGCCCTGAATAGCCTCCACCACCTGCCGGGTGCCGAGAACCTGACTGAGCTGTGAGTGTCCCACGGTCGAGCGGGCTGGGGACAGGCGGGCATAGCTGTGCCCCGAGGGTGCGAAGTTGCCGCCTGTTTGCTGGGTTAGACAGGGGTGGGTGCTGCAGAAGGCTGGCACCACGCAGCCCTTGGCGGTGCGGGGCGTTCCTCCGCTGCCACCGCTGCACCCCCGCAAGCCTCCCCTCGCAGTCACTGCCTGAATGTCGCCTAGGGCTCAGGGCAGTTGGTGCGCCCGCCTCGGCTTCGAGGAGAGTGAGAGGGATTTCCGTGGACCAGGTCTGTGAGAACTCAGCCGTCTAGAAGCCTCTTTCTGGAGCTCAGCCAGGGGCCCAGGCTCTGCACCATGGAGAGGGATGATTAGGCGCCGAAAACCCCTCCGATTGGCACCTTACCTTTACTTTTTCCCTTTTCTGGGGGCAAACCAGCCCCCACCTCCTTCCTTGTCATGACCAGGCAACCCCAGCTCTTCCCTGGACTTAGGAATTGAACTGGAATAGGTGGAAGGTGGTGAGGAGTCATAGCACGGTGGTTGGGCTCTCCTCTTCCCATTTCCACCATCCCTTGCCCCCAAGACCCTTTGATTTGGATGTGGGAAATGAGGCCCCTCCTGTCTTCTCTGCCCCTACTCCCATCTCCCTTTCCACTCTCGTCTCCTTACTTGGGGCAGAGAGTCAGGGCCCTTGCTTAGACACCCTCCTCCCTCTAGGATGCAAAGCTGGAAGAAACCTCCAGCATTCTGCAGTACTCTGACATCCTGCAGCAAATGGTTACAAAATACTCAAGTACTTTTTAGCAGCGGGTGAAATCTATGGGAGTATGCTATAATAATTGTCCTAGAGGTACTCAAGCATCACATGGTGATGGCTGGAAAATACTTGAGTATTCTGTGTGGCTGGCAGGGCCAGCAAGACTTCTAGAAGAGGGAGGGAACTACTAGAAAATCGTGGCCTGGGGCTTAGAGGGTGGGAAAGGAACCCTGGCTTCGTGCAGTGCTGGGCTGGAAGGTATCCGAGGTGGGGATCATCACTGTCTGGAAGTTACTTGAGCAGCCTGCAATAATTGGCACTGAGTTATTCGGGCATGTCATGGTAATTAACGGGAAGGTACTCAATCTCTCTCTCTAATGGCTCTAGGGAGACCAGGAGGAGAGGAGATGGCCTTGTCTTGGTCTGGGCCCAGGTCTCTGCATCATGGGAAGGAGCATGAAATCCAGGCTGCCAGCCCCAGTCCAGTCCTCTCATCATCCTGGGTCTTCAAACCCGGGTCCGGGCTCTGGAGTGCTCCCCATCTGTGCTCTCATTTCCCAGTTCCCCTCCAAGCCCCAACTGGGTCCAGTCCAGGGTGGGGGGTAGGGGGAGTGGACAGGACAGGGCTGGGGACTGGGAAGCATGCAGGATGGTGAGCGGAGAAGTCCCCCTGGGTGGGGCTGCAACCTGACCCCCCCCCAACCCTGCCTACACAGACCCCTCCCTCCTCCCTCACCCACAGAGCTAACGAGGAGATAATGGACTCGAATAGACAGATTGATTATGAATCCAAACGAATGAGGCAGCTTTGAGGCAGCTTTGAGCACACTGCCTGACAGCTCCACACACCCTGCTGGCCCACTGCACTCTCACCCTTCCCTGGGTCCCTACAGCTTGAAGCCCTCTGGGCAGGGGCTGGGGATGGGGTGGGCAGAACAGGGACTTGCCCTCCCTTGGAGTCACTGGAGGTTACTTCCTAGGTCACAGGGGACTTAGGACCTGATACCTGGCTGTTCTGCTGGGGCCGAGGTTGGGAAGGGGGGAAAGGGAGGGGTCACTTAGGCTGGTCCTGGTTCCTACAAGTTAGGGGAAGTTGGAGGGTAGAGGGGGAGTTCTGAGAACTGGCAGTGCGTCAGGGGCCCCGTCATGGGTGTGCGTGTGGGGCACACTAACATGCCACTGCAGGGCACCTGAGTTCTCAGGAACTCCCTGGTATGCCGGATCCAGCAGCGGGGCAGGCCCAGGGCGTCAGCCACCCCCCAGCTCCTAATGCCTCCTCATTCTTCTTTCTTTCTTGTATCCCCAGCTCCTAATGCCTCCTCATTCTTCTTTCTTGTATCCCTGTCTTGTTTCTCTGGCGCTCTGTCCTTATCTATCTGTCTCTCTTTCCTTATCTTTCTCCTCGCCTCTGTCTCTCTCTCTGACAGTCTCTTCCTGCCAGTTTCCCTGTCTCTGTGTCTCTGTTTCACTCTCTCTTTGTTTTTCTGCCCTTCTGCCCCCCTCTGTCCCCCACCACATTGAGCCTTTCCCTCTCTCTCACTGTGTGATCAGACAGTCATCCTCTTCTCCCCACCCCACATGCTCTGACTCCATCCTCTCGTTACCCCTCTCCTGCTTCCTGGGTCGTCCTGGGGGTGCCTGACTGATAGCCTCTACCCTCCTGCTCTATCTGCCCAAAGGGTGGGGGTTGAGGGGAGTAGGGGTTGCTGCTTGAGTATGGAGAATGCCCAGAGGCTATGAGGGGACAGAGAGGATGGGGTATGTGTATGTGTATGTGTGTATCAGTATGGGTGAGCCCAGACACTGGCCCTTGAGCAGGTGTGTTTGAGAACACGCATGTGCATGACCATAGTCTTCCTCTGCTGGGTGGAGCAGTGGCAGTGATGAGCCCAGGCCCTTTGTGGAAGCAAGTGTTTCAGCATGACCCCCCCTTTGTTGAACTTGAGCCCGGGAGGACGGGTACAAAAGTAGAACACCAAGCTGAGAATGGACTTGTATGTGTCTATCAGTGTGAGTGAGTGTGCACATGAGAGATATATGTGAGCTTTGCTTATGTGTGCCCATGTGTGACGGTGTGAGCATGCACATGTGTGTGTTCCTGCACGTAGGAATGTGCAGATATTTGTGGCTCTGTGTGTGTATGTTGTATGCTTGGGTGTGTGCATGTGTGCAAGAGGTGAGTGTGCATAAGTGTGAGTGTGTGAGGATGTAAGTATGCATGTGCATGTGTGTTTGTGCACAAACATGTGCATGTGTGACTTGTGAGGGGGTGTCTCTGTGCATGCGTGTGTAGGTGTGTGCATGCCAGTGTGTGTAGGCAGGTCGGTGTGTGTGCTGGGAGTGTGTGCGTTTGTGACTGTGAGGGAGGCAGGTGGGTGGGCGTGGGAACTCAAGTGTGGGCCTGACCCCCGTGGCTCCCATCCTGTCTCCCACAGGTACATCGAGAACCAGCAGCATCTGCAGCATCTGGAGCTCCATGACCTGAGGGGCCTGGGGGAGCTGAGAAACCTGTGAGGGAACTGGGGACTGGGCGGGTGTGGGCTCAGAAGGTCCGGGAGGGTGCAGGTCCTAGGGCCTGGGAGGACCTGAAAGGCTGAGGACTGAGTGATGTGGGGGTGGCAGGAGCAGGGGGGGTTGGTTAGGAAGCTGAGGGTGCTGAGGGGTCCAGAGTAGCTGAGGAAACTACGAGGGGGCTGGGGAGGGGCACAGGGCTCGGCAGTGGGGATTGGGGGCTGGGCTGGGCAGACAGGGCCAGGGACCCAGAGAAGCAGAGGACCCCGGGGCTGATCTCACACACCCCTCCCCAGCACCATCGTGAAGAGTGGTCTCCGTTCCGTGGCGCCAGATGCCTTCCATTTCACTCCTCGGCTCCGTCGCCTGTGAGTGGCCGGGGATGGGCAGTAGGGGTGGGAGGCCACCCACACTTGGGCCGCTAATGGGCTTGGCCCTCCCCAGGGACCTGTTCTGAGGAAGGCCCCTGCCTGGTCAGGGAAGTGTCTTCGCATCTTCAAGGATGGCATGCTCTTCCCCTGCCAGCTAGAGGGCCTTCCTGCTGCCTCACTTCCGTGCTTCATGCTGCAGGGACGCTTCTCATGGGTGCCTGCCCCCTCTCTTTGCGGGGTTCAGGTACACACCAGTCCAAAGGGAAGAAGGGGTGGAGCAGTACTCCTGTGTTCTGCTTGGGGCTCCATTTCCCACCCTGCCCTGGTGGCAATGTGTCAACCGGCCCCTAGGATAGCCTGGGAGCTGGGTTATCAGATCTGCCATTTGTCACCCTTCTTAGTCCTGGGGTTCATAGCTACCCCTCCTGTAGAGGACGGAGGAGGTCACGGATGGGCAGGGAGAGACACTCTGTCCCTAGCAGCCCCTCCCTGGCCTTCTGAGGGCAGGCTCCCCTGCCCCTCACCACGAGCAGGTGGAAAGATGGGAAGGGTGGTGTGGCCTGCCATGAAGCTGTGCTGGGTCCTCGAAACTCTCTGCTGTGTCCAGCAATTTAACAGCAAAAACAAAACAAAACAGAAAAGGTGATATGTCACTGACTAGGCATTGGAGTTTCAGTTAAAAATGTGTCCTCAATAACCCTTCATGGTAGTCATGTCAGTGAATCTTCACAATCAGCCTGGAGAGAGAGAGCATGTTATCGTTCCCGTTTCATAGATGAAGGTTTTGAGAATCAGAGAACTTATGTTTCTGGGTGGAGGCCACACAACTGTAAGTGGCAGGATAGAACTTACACCCAGCTCTGTCTGGCTCTGAGGTGGGTGATGTTTCTGGCCCCTGTGTGGTGGTGCCTCTCCCACCCAGGCCCTGCAGATTCTAGGACAGCTCAGCAAGGAGAGGGCTCAGGGCAGGCCTGGCAGAGGCATAGGGTCCCAGGAGCAGCCACCTGGAGCAGGGCACAGAGCCCTGGGGCTTCCACAGCAGTTTCCTGTGTGGCCTGGAGCCCGCACCTCAATGGGCTCACCTTCTCACCCTCTACAGCTGGGGGCCTGAGGGCCTGGTCCTTTCCCAGGCAGTCCCAAAGGAGGGGCAGGAAGGAGGGGGAGGGGTTCTGAAGAAGTCCTTTGAGTTCCTTGCAGGACAGGGGACAGGTAGAGAGCAAGGGAGTGTGGGAACCTCAGTAGTCCTCCTCCTCCTCCTCCTCCTGCCCAGTCCTGGGCTCTGTGGGGCGGGAGCACAGATGGAGCCCCTTCCCCCAGCTGTGGCCTCAGCACTTTGCCAGCTGGGGCTGAAGCAGGTGGGGGAGGGGGGAGTGGCTTTTCCCTCAGATCCCCTTCCCTGGGGTCTGGGGAGGGGGTTAAGCGGGGTTAACCCTTGTTGTCCCAGGGAGAGGAGAGGGAGTCACCAAGCCTTACCTGGCCCCCTCCTGCCCCCCATCCACACACGCTGCCTCCCCAGGCTTGTTCTAGTTGCCTGGGCTGGAGAGAGGGAGCCAGATGTCAGCTCCTTCCCCTCCCTCGCACTGGGTCAGAGTGAGGTCAGGTCGCTCAAGGGGTCTGTCTTGATGTGTCTCAATGCCCGCAGGAATCTCTCCTCCAATGCTCTGGAGTCTCTCTCCTGGAAAACCGTGCAGGGCCTCTCCTTACAGGAACTGTGAGTGCGGGCCCTTCCACGGGCAGGAGCAGCAAGTGTGTGTGTGCTTGTGTGCACTTGTGTCTGTGATGCTGTGCACTGTGGCACTGCATGGGGGGGTCTCTTTGGGGACTGTGTGATGCCTGTGAAACCCCCATCGATGTAAAGGCTGATGACCACCGTTGAGGGGGCTGCTGCCCTGGGTGGGATGGGGGCACTGGCCTGGGTGACTGTGTGCTGAGCAGAGCCACAGGCCACTGCGTGTGCACACGGCACGTCCACCCGCATGCCCAGTGCACCGCGCGCGTGGATGGGTGGGGCAGCAGTGGTCCATGTGTACCTGGTGGGCATTCTGGCCTCTGGCTCACTCTGGGAGGCCGTGCCCCTCCCTCCTTGTCACCATGCTGAGGGCCCTTGCCTGGCTTGTCACCCTGGGGAGCCTGGGGTAAGGGACCCCCATGCAGCCCCAGCGGCTGTCTTTAGCTTTCTAGGTTCTATTTTTTTTTAATAACATCTTGTTGCTGGGGCCCTCCCTTGCATCCCCCTTCCCCTCTACACCAGCCTCCCTGCTGTCTGACTGCTCCCTCGCACTCAAATACTTCATCCTGAGGCTCCTCAGGCCCCGCGCCTGCCCCTTCCCTGACTCTCTTGGTGTCCCCCCACACCCACCAGGGTCCTGTCGGGG
The DNA here is from genome assembly GCA_963574435.1 of Cheirogaleus major. NCBI lineage: Eukaryota > Metazoa > Chordata > Mammalia > Primates > Cheirogaleidae > Cheirogaleus > Cheirogaleus major. The sequence continues at coordinate 30,751 of CAUYPO010052679.1, forward strand.
AACCCTCTGCACTGTTCCTGTGCCCTGCGCTGGCTGCAGCGCTGGGAGGAGGAGGGGCTGGGCGGCGTGCATGAACAGAGGCTGCAGTGTCGTGGGCAGGGGCCCCTTGCCCTCATGCCCAACGCCAGCTGCGGTACGTGCTGGGGTGGAGTAAGGGGCGGGGAAAGCTACCTGCTCGGGGACAGGGCACTGGGCAAGCACGGAAGGGGCAGGGGGAGGGGGCCTTGGCAAGGCCTGGGAGGACATCGTCTGGGCCCTGGGTTGTCGAGGAGGGTGGGGGAAGGCGCATCCCCCCTCCCCCGCCCCGGTAGAGCTCTGAGGCCACTCCTGGCTTTAACACCCCTCGCCCTCGGGCATCCTGGGTGGCCAGGCGTGCCCACGCTGAAGGTCCAGATGCCTAATGCCTCCGTGGACGTGGGGGACGACGTGTTGCTGCAGTGCCAGGTGCAAGGGCGGGGCCTGAAGCAGGCCGACTGGATCCTCACGGAGCTGGAGGGGTCAGCCACGGTGATGGTGAGAAGCCCTTCACCCCAGCCCCCCAAAGAGGTCCCGGCAGGGCACAGGGGACAAAGACAGCAAGAGAGAGACACTTGGGGGAAAGAGACAGCGAGTAAGGAGCACACAGAGGCTCAGGCTTACACTGTGGGGCAGCCCGGGGCACACACGCCCTCATGGTGGGCGCTGGCCCAGCAGGGACCCCAGGCCACACTGGACCCACCAGGACTTAGGCCCCCTTTCTGGGAACATGGTGCTGTCTGCAAGACAGAGGGTCACAGAGCCCTCCCATGTTGGAACTGAGAGGGCCCCAACAGACCATCCCTCTCCTACACCCCTTTCTGTATAAGGAAACTGGGGCCCAGGGAAGGCACAATTTCTGTGGTCCTGCACCCAAGGTGAGTTCTTGGGGGCCCCTGGGGACTTTTTCTGGAGATTCTGGAAGCAGCATCCTCTTGGGTTTGTGATGAACATATTAGTAAAGGAGGCCGGGTCTGGCTCCAGCTCTCTCACTAATTAATTCTTGGAGTGACTTTCAGAAAAATCCCTTAATCGGCTTGAACTTTGGTTTTCTTATCTGTAACCTGAGGAGGTGGACATCGTGGCCTTCTGATGTCCTGCCTGCCTCTGGGCATTCTCTGGCCTCTATCTCTGTTACCCAGACATGTCTTTGGGCACCTTCCCAGGCCTTGCCCCTTGTCTTTAGGCTGGAGATGGGCAGCCGAGAGTAGCCACAGCTAACTCAGGAGCCTGTTGACAAGGTCATCAGGGGCTGACAATGGGCTGTGCCCACCCCATCTGGGTGGCAGGAGTGGATACACAGGACCGGGCTGTGGGCTGGCAGGACTGGGGTGTGGTGTTTAGTTTGGAGGCCCTTGCTTTGGAAGGAGAGTCAATCCCAGAATTGCTGGAGGCCCCCGGAACCATGTTGAAGGAGGAACCACCGGAGCTCTGAGCAGAGGCAGCCAGATGTGGTAGAGGGGTCACTGGCCACTGAGGGGCTCCTCCCCTCCAGAGGTCAAAGCCACCTAGAGTGAGTAAAGGAGAGAGGACGAGGCGGAGGCATCTCTCTATGCGTGGAGAGACCTTAGATGAATCCCCTGTTTGGGGAAATTCCAGGTTTTTGCTTTCTCTTTGGGAGATTTACATGTGTACTACCACCTGTGTTTTCTAGAAACTTCCTATAGAAAAGTCACACCCTAACTGTGTGAAATGGAAGGGAAAAGAGTCTTATCCCTTTCAGTTGGGAGAGCAAGGGATGGTAGAGCAGCTCGAGGGGAGAGTTATTGGGAGGCCAGGCTCCACCCAGGGCGAGTGGAGGAGACGGGACAGCCACGGGGGAGGGCTTCCCCGAAGCGGGATGGAATAAGACCTTACACGACAGGCTGGAGAGCTCTTCTGGAACCTTTGAACTCGAGTATTCCAGTGGAAGCCCAGGGAAACTGAACCTACTCTGGCATGTAGTCAAGGGACTCCACGTCTATGAAGTTTCCAGATAGATGAGATTTGTCCATCACTTTATATATTTTCATTATTTATGAAAATCACTGTCTAAAATGTCAGAAGATAATTTGTGCACCTCTTCAGCTTACAAAACAAACCCCAAACCCCATGGTTCAGCAAGGTTTAGAATTGTCTTGAGATCATGTAACTTACACACGGCACGTCCGTGGTTTCTTAGGAAGCGAAGTTGAATCTGATCCAATCTTTTGATGGTGATTCAGAATCAAGTCACTTTACCTCCCTAACCTCACTCGCTCTCGTCATCTGCTGGAGGACGTGCCACTGCCACCGTGCTCTAAGTGCTGCCCTGTTGTCAGCACCGTCTCTGTGTGTCTGACCCTCCCTGGGCTGAGACTGAGTTTGTCAAAACTGTGTGTGAAATGAGAACGAGTAGGTGTCGAGGTCCTAGTTGGTTCTTCAATGAGCTATGTATGAACTTGGTACTTAGGATTTGTGACATCTGCTTAGCTGCGTAGATGGATGCTTTTATTTTTCCTGTGGGGGCATTATGTGCCTCTTTTGAGGTTATTGGTCGTATTTTAGATTTTTTGGATCATTAAATATATGATCCAGGAGGCAGTCTACGAACAAGCTCTAAAGGAGCTGTATTCTCTCCCACCACTGTCCTCCTCCCCCCCAGCCCTCCTCTCCTTTCCATCTGGAGCCAGAGGGGCTCCCCAAAGACATCAGCTCCAGCCCCCAGCCCCAAGCTGGCTGAAGCTCTTCCTGATTTCCCCTTTCTTCCCTGATCCAGAAGTCTGGGGGCCTGCCATCCTTGGAGCTGACTCTGGCCAATGTCACCAGTGACCTCAACAGGAAGAACGTGACTTGCTGGGCAGAGAACGACGTGGGCAGGGCCGAAGTCTCTGTCCAGGTCAACGTCTCCTGTGAGTCTCAGGGGCTGCCCCTGCACCCACCCCCACTCATCTCTTCTTCCCTGAAAAGAGGGTGGGGGGCCGGAGGAAAGGGTGGGATGTGTGTCTCCACAGCTGCTCCCTCCCAGCTGTTTCCAGATTCCCATGAAAACCTGATCCTTTGAGGGAAGTCCTGAGGGCTCGTCAAGGCCAGAGGGATGGAGATGGATTTCTTTCTGGCCCCCTGCCCAAGCCTTGCTACCTGAGGCCCTCAGCACCAGCTGCCTGGCTGTTCCCACCGCTCCGAACTACTTCTTGCCTGTCCCTCCTTAGGCCTTTGCCCTGAATCCTACTTTTAAAAGAGGAAATTCCCCTCCTGAGTTCCTATTTAGGCTCCCTGCCTATCTCTCTAGGTCTGCTGGAAAGCTATCTGAAGTCTTGTACGTTATATCATTTTTCTTCTTTTATTGTGACATATACATAGAAATGCTTGTAAAACATGTGTGTTTGAACAATACTCTTACCAGCACCTCAGAAGACCACCCACCTCTCCCTATTCACAACCCACTCTCTCCCCTACCTTATCCTGACTTTTGTGATAACCACTTCCTTGCTTTTAAAAACAATTTTTCATAAGTATGCCTATCAATATAGTTTTGCCTGTTCTTGTACATTATATGAATGGAATTGTACTGCATGTATTATTTTGTATCTGGTTTCTTTCACTCAACATCATATTGGTAAGATCCATCCATGTTAATGGGAGTTGCTGTAGTTCATTCAATTCACTGCTGTATAGTATTCCAGGGTGTGGACGCTGGCCGGAATCCCAGTGTAAATTTCATATACTCACACATACACACACGTTTTTCCCTATTAGTGAGGGGCTTTTGCTTTTTCCGGATTGGGTCTATTTCAAACCCATATCTTTTTTCAACAAGTTTTTAACTGTGTATATTTTTTGCGTGTTTGATTCTTAGGCCCCACTGCCCCATCTTCTGAAGCTTGATTACGCTTAATTTTCCAGATTCCTTACCCGCAAAGACTCCATGTTTAATTGCCATAAGCTGGCGCTCGCTTCTCCAGGGCTGTTACTGATTTATTCATGGCCCACCACTTAAGTTCCTTAAGCCTCTGAATTTTATATCCCTGCTGCCTGATTTATTTAAAATTTGACGTTTCTTCAAAACGTCCCTCCTTGTGAATTTCCTAGGGCCTGCTGACCTGTTTCTCTTAGGCCGCCACCTGTTTTCTGGTTCTATCCCCTTTGCCCCTGGACTTGCCAGGGCCGTGCCAGGTTCCCTCCAGCTGCCCCCTGACTTCTCACTGTCGCCCCTTCTGGCCCGCAGTCCCGGCCAGCGTGCAGCTGCATGCGGCGGTGGAGCTGCACCACTGGTGCATTCCCTTCTCCGTGGACGGGCAGCCGGCGCCCTCTCTGCGCTGGCTCTTCAATGGCTCCGTGCTCAATGAGACCAGCTTCATCTTCACCGAGTTCCTGGAGCCAGCGGCCAACGAGACCGTGCGGCACGGCTGTCTGCGCCTCAACCAGCCGACACACGTCAACAACGGCAACTACACACTGCTGGCTGCCAACCCCTCTGGCCAGGCCGCTGACTGGGTCATGGCTGCTTTTATGGACAACCCTTTCGAGTTCAACCCCGAGGACCCCATCCCTGGTGCGAGGGCCACCCTGAACCCTGTCCCTACTCCTGGGCTCCACCTGGGGTGGAGATCCAGGTGTCCAGGGAAGCCTGGCGCACTTTCTGCTATGACCCTGACCCCAGAGGCTGGAGTGCCTGGTCCTGGACAGAAAGGAGTCCGGTGTCCTGGTGTCCAGCTCTGTGCTGGCCCTGTTGCCCCTTCCCCCAAGCCAGGACTTTTGAACCCCTGAGCTATTCCATCCTTTTGGGCTGGCTGAAGAGAGAGCCATGCACTGGGGCATTCCCGGCCCAGCTGGAAAATGGTCGCAGGCATCTTCTCCCTTGAGGTCCAGCAGCCCCACCCCCATGCCACCCTCACCCCAGGAAGGGATGAGCCCCAGAGGGGTCAGGGGACCTACTGCTCTCCTCCTCCATCTGACTGCTCTCTCTCCTCCCTCCTGCTGCAGTCTCCTTCTCGCCAGTGGGTGAGTAGCCCAGGCTGGAGGGCAGGTTCTGTCTTGTTCCTGGAGCTGAGGCTGGGGCAGAGGGTACAGCTCACCTAATCCCTGAGAGGCCAGCTGGGGCCAGGGTGGGGAGCTGCCGGAGGAGACACGGTGCGTGCCAAGGCCCACCCTTCCTGCCCTGTGTCCCTACAGACACTAACAGCACGTCTGGAGACCCAGTGGAGAAGAAGGATGAAACACCTTTTGGGGTGAGCATAAGAAGTAGAAGCTTGTGTGGGACATGGGATCGGGAGGCCAGGCTAGAGGTTCATCTGCGTGGCATTTCTGGACAGAGTGGGGAGATCACTGCAATCTGGCACGAGCTCTGCCTGCCACCCTCACAGCCACTGTCCACGGGGGAGGAGGAGGCAAGTCAGGGGCCTGGCTCTGGGCTCCTATGCAGGGTGGAGCAGTGGTTTGCTACGGGGAGCTCTGAGAGTGCAGGAGAAGCCCCTGGATCTAACCCCAGTCCCCACCCAGGTCTCTGTGGCCGTGGGCCTGGCTGTCTTTGCCTGCCTCTTCCTTTCTACGCTGCTCCTTGTGCTCAACAAATGCGGACGGAGAAACAAGTTTGGGATCAACCGTGAGTGGAGAGGCTGCAGAGTGCTGTCTGTCTGTCTGTCTTACTGGCTTTATATCCTACTGACTCTGTCTCTGTATGGGGAGCCTGTGCATGCATGGAGTTCTAGAGAGTGTGTTTGGGGGATAGAAGAAGGCCTGGCCGTGAGGCTTGTGAGTGTGTGTGTGTGTGAGTGTCAGGGCTGGTGCTGGGGTAGTTTCAGAGGCAGCAGCTGCTAATTGGTGGCTGGATTGTAGTCAAACGCTAAGTGGGTCTGGGAGGTCTGGGCTTCAGGGGGGAGTCGGGGAGTTCTTTGGTGCCCATGGGGACAGGGGTTGGACAGGAGCCAGATAGGAGAAGCTGTGGTGCCTCCCCTTCTCCTTGCCTGCTGTCTTGCCCCCTGCTCCTCTGTCCTGCCCCTGCAAGTTATAAGGTGGGGGCAACTGGCACCCAGCAAGCAGGGGCAAGGTGTGGGCAAGCCCCTCCATGTGGCTGTTTCTCCTTCCCAGGCCCCGCCGTGCTGGCTTCAGAGGATGGACTGGCCATGTCCCTGCATTTCATGACATTAGGTGGCAGTTCCCTGTCCCCCACCGAGGGCAAAGGCTCCGGGCTCCAAGGCCACATCATCGAGAACCCACAATACTTCAGTGATGCCTGTGAGGGGCTATGCAGGGCAAGGGCAAGGGAGAGTGTGTGCGGGTGTGCATGTAGAAGCCTCTGGGCCATCGTCTTTGCTCACCCCAGGCCTGAACAATCCCCCCCACCCCTTCCCAGCCATAGCACATCCCTGCTGGGCTGCGATCAGCCTGGCTGCAGCCCCTCCCAAGTCACAGCTAGCCCACACCACGTCCTCTCTGGGCAGACGCAGCCCATGCTATGACACGTGGCTTGGTGAAGGAGTGAAGGCTGAATTTTAATGCACATCCAGCCCCTTGGCTGGGCACCTTGTGCAGCACACAGCCCTGCTAGACAGTCCCGCCCTTGCCACGACACATCCCTCCCGGGACTGGGGCCCCCAGCTGACCCTGCAAGCCCCTCCCAGGTGTTCATCACATCAAGCGCCGGGACATCGTGCTCAAGTGGGAACTGGGCGAGGGTGCCTTTGGGAAGGTCTTCCTCGCCGAGTGCCACAACCTGCTGCCTGAGAAGGACAAGATGCTGGTGGCCGTCAAGGTCAGACCCTGATCACGAGCCACTCCTGGCCTGGGTCCCACCTCCAGGAGCACCATCATATCAGGACAGAGTGCTTAGGCGTGGGGGCGGGATGTCAGGGTCTGACATGGTTCAAGACTGCGGGTGGGTGGGCTGCCCTGCATGTAGGGAGGTGAGGGCTGGGCCCCCGCTCAGTCTCGTCCCTGCCCTTGCCATGCAGGCACTGAAGGAGGTATCCGAGAGCGCTCGGCAAGACTTCCAGCGCGAGGCGGAGCTGCTCACCATGCTGCAGCACCAGCACATCGTGCGCTTCTTTGGCGTCTGCACCGAGGGCCGCCCGCTGCTCATGGTCTTTGAGTATATGCGGCACGGCGACCTCAACCGCTTCCTCCGGTATGAGCACCAGAGCCTACTGTCCCTTCCCTACAAGCACATCCCTGCTTGTCTGTCGAACCAAGGGGGGACTCCAGGAAGGATCAGGAAGGCATGTTCCTGTCCCCAAGGAGCTCTCAGGTGGTGGAGGAGGCAGGTGTGTGCATGTGGGCGTGGTCCTTGCAAAAGACAGAGTGGCAGGAGCCAGGGAGGGTGCACTGGCAGAGGCTATGAGCTAAACCTTTGGGATGGGTGGGCTTTGCAAGAGGTATGTGTGCATTTGTGTGTGGCACACAGAGGCCAGGCCTGTAGAAGGTGGCAGTTTAGATAATTACAATAACAACAACAACAAACATTTATAGGCATTTTCTATGTTTCAGGCACTATGTTATGTACTTTACAGTTCGTTCTTATTATGGTTCTACTCACTTGTACATAAATACCTTGTACAATAATATAAATATATATTTATTTTTTAGTCTCCAAGCATATGTTGCCATTTATTATACTTAAAGAAAGGTACAAAAAATTCATTTCTTTGGTTTTGGACAGAAAAACTCTGATAGTTTATCTATTTGTGCTAATAATTTTCATAACTTCAAGAACTGTACCTGTTTCACAGATAAGGCTTGAAGAAGTTAAGTGGCTCGCCCAAGGACACGCAGGTAGTGAAGGCCCAGGGGAGATGTGACGCTAGGTGGAACCCCTACTCTTAAGCTCTGACTGTGACGGTCACATGTTCCCTTAGTTGAATCCTTCCCCGATGAGACAGCTCCGGCGAGGATGGGCCGGTGTTTGTTAGGCAGAGAAAGGACTGGGGTGGGGGCGGGGGACTGTGGTTCTGGGTGAGCAAGTGCTGTGTGGTTGTCCAGCTGAGGGTCATGATCTGGTCCCCAAATATCCCCTCGGGAGTGTTGGGTCATTCATGCAGTCAGCCTGCAGAATTCCACTAGGAGAGATCCCTGAGTCCTGAGCTTGTCCTTGTGGACGGAGGGAGCCAGTGGAGGGTTGAGAGCCCTCGGGTGAGGCCAGACTTGAGGCTGGGTGTGGACTGGCACAGAGGAACTCTTCTCATTGGGAAAGAGAAGGCCAGAGAGGAGCCCATCCCCTCGCTCTCCAGACACACTGCATACTCGGTGCTGGTCTCGGGGGAGGCAGGCCAGGGAGATACCACCATCTGGGGCCCAGACTGCAGGAAAAGTAGCTCTAAATGCTGGATGGAGCACTGGGAGAATTAAAGGAGGGAATCACGAATGCTTCTAGATGAGTCTGGAAAGACTTCCCCTAGGAGGGGCCATCTGTTCCTTCTCCCCTGTGGGCCTTTGTACATCCAGTTCCCTATGCCTGGGACACTGGGCCTCCCTCCCAGCCACTTTACCCTCCCCTGCCCTGGACCCCTTCATATGGCTTATCCCCTTCTCTTCCTCAGCACTTGAATCTTAGTTTAGATGCCCCTTCCTCCAGGAAGCCTTCCCTGACTTCTTCCCACCCCACCCCTAGAGCCCATCAGGTGCCCCTCGCACTGCACTGCTGTGACCTGTGTTTCTGTGTCATACTCTCCACTGTAGCTCTGGCGCTTGGCACATTGGAGATGTTTAAAAAATACCTGGAATAAGTGAATGAGGAGAAAGTTGGCCAGTAGGAAAAGGCATTCCTGGCAAAGCGATCAGCTCAGGCAAAGCTTCAGAAGAAGGAATATTGGGGAATGGAGATGAGGGAGCAGGGACTGACCTGGAGTGGTGACTGTGGGGAGGAGGTGGACATTGTGGAAACCTTCAGAAGGAAGGAAGACCCCATGGGAATGGCTGGTACTGAGGGCAAAGGTGAGAGAGACAGGGGAGCAAGGAGGATGCATGCCCAGGTTTCAGACTCAGAGCCTGGATGGGGGAGGTTCCCTTCACTGCAGGGGCAGGCTTGGGGGAAAGATATTGAGCTCAGCTTGGCAAGGGCTGAGTGTGAAGTGCCCACGGCAAGAGAAGTAGGGGCCAGTGAACGGATGGAGTGCAAGGGGGTGGCCTGGGGGGACAGCATGATATGGCAACCATGGGGTCTCTCTGGTAGAAGCCTTGGAGGTGGGAACACCTATTCCAGTCTCCCGTCCCAGCCCCTGCAGACAGCTGCCTCCGCTGTCCTATCCTTCCTCCGTTTGCGGTCCCCCAGTCTCTTTCCCCATCACACTCAGCTCCAGGGGCTCCCCTTCCTCAGGTTCCTGTGCTCCCAGCCTCTATCCCTTCTTCCTCTCTTGCTCGCAGGTCCCATGGGCCTGATGCCAAGCTGCTGGCTGGCGGGGAGGATGTGGCTCCAGGTCCCCTGGGCCTGGGGCAGCTGCTGGCCGTGGCTAGCCAGGTCGCCGCGGGGATGGTGTACCTGGCGGGTCTGCATTTTGTGCACCGGGACCTGGCCACGCGCAACTGTCTGGTGGGTCAGGGTCTAGTGGTCAAGATCGGTGACTTCGGCATGAGCAGGGATATCTACAGCACTGACTATTACCGCGTAAGGGTCCTTTGTCCCCAACCCCTCCCCCAGCATCCACACAATGGACACCCTGAATCTCGGATTGCTGCTTTTGCTGCGCACACCCCGCTCTTCCTCCGCGGTTTGGGGGCTGAGAGTCCCTGGCTCTGGTTTTAAACAACCCACCTCAGCCCCAGTGGAGGAAGGGCTGTCTCCTCCGCTATCCCGGATGGAAACAGCACCACTGGGTTTTCCCTCTTAGCCCTGGCCTTGAGGGCCACATCTATTTATGTTTATTGACGGGGCTGGGGCGGGTCTGCGCTGCGACCGGCAGTCGGTGGCGCCTGGGGAGGTGACGCAGAGCCCCCGCCGGCAGGTGGGAGGCCGCACCATGCTGCCCATCCGCTGGATGCCGCCCGAGAGCATCCTCTACCGCAAGTTCACCACCGAGAGCGACGTGTGGAGCTTCGGCGTGGTGCTCTGGGAGATCTTCACCTACGGCAAGCAGCCCTGGTACCAGCTCTCCAACACCGAGGTCAGCCTTGTCCTGTGGGCCACCCCGTGCTGGCCACACTCATTTCCTGCCCCTTTGGGTCCATTTTTTAGGGACCTCGGTCCCTCCTCTGCCCCTCTGCCACTGCCTAGGGAGACCCGTCCCAGCATCCTGCCCAGACTGTGCTCCCTCCTCCACCCCATCTCTGTTCTTTTCCTCTCCTGTTCTTGCCTTCACCTACCATCCTACGCCCAGGCCCAGCTGCCTCCTAGGGGAACCTCAAAGCACTTTGTAAGTGGAGCTGGACCCCCATCCTAGCTGTGTTTTACAGACCTAGCAGGCGTATCAGGGTGGAAGGGAGAGGCATGGGAAGAGGAGCTCAGCACAAGAGGGTGTGACACTGCAGCAGGGAGACTGGAGGTTAGACTGTCAGGACACTCCTGCTCCCTCCCCGCTGTCCTCCTGGCTGGCCACAGCCAGAGCAGGCCCCAGGTGTTCTGTCTCCCAGAGCAGCTCCTCCCACCCCTTCCTTGGCTCGCAGCTGTCAGTTTCCATTTCTCCTCCTAATGCAGTCTGCTCCCTGGAGGCTGGTGGGGTGGGGGAGAGGGTTATAGATTTTAATTTTCTCAAGCACTGAGAGAAGGAATGGAATTAGTGCCGCCCATAACCCAAGTCCTCTAATGGGGAGGGGGGAAGTAGGGGGAAAGAGGCTCCAGGCCCCTTCTCCAACCACAACCTGCACCATTTCTCCTTCTTTGGATCCCTTAGCTGTTCTAGTGGTCCTTCTTGGAGTCTAATTTTGATCTTTCTTGCTGCAGTTTCTTTTCAGAGGTACCAGGTCCCTACAGGGTAGTAGTGAGAAGGGAGAAGGAAGTGGGGGTCGTCCTCTACTTTAAAATTCAAGCCAGCAATTTTTCAAGCCCTTTAACTGCAATTCTGCTCCATTTTCTTTCTTCCCTTTGGAGCTGAGAGGCACAGGGCCCTTCCCCTCCTCCCTTCAGCCCCCAACACCAAGCTGATGGATTTGGCAAATGCCTTGGCCCTCCCCTTCCCCAACCCACCTGGCAAGTCTTCTTAGTGTCTGATCCCAGCCTTCCAGAAGCAATCCTACCCTGAGCCCAAGCTTCCCAGAGTCAAGCCTTAATCCTGCCCACTCCTCAGGGTCAGAGCAGAAAGGAATCTTGGGGTGCACTTTGTTCATTTTGATTAGCAGCAACCAAGAAGCCCAGACAAGCGTGTGACTTGCCTTGGGAGCCTCAGTGAGGCAGAGGCACCACTGGGGATGGCCTCATCCTCCTGCCCCCAACCTAGTGTGCTCTCCTTTCCATCTCTCTGGTGGCCCCAGGCGATTGAATGCATCACGCAGGGACGTGAGTTGGAGCGGCCGCGTGCCTGCCCACCAGAGGTCTACGCCATCATGCGGGGCTGCTGGCAGCGGGAGCCCCAGCAGCGCCACAGCATCAAGGACGTACACGCCCGGCTGCAAGCCCTGGCCCAGGCGCCTCCTGTCTACCTGGACGTCCTGGGCTAGGGGGCTGGCCCAGGGGCTGGGGCTGGGTAGCCGGAATACTGGGGCCTGCCCTCTGCAACCCCTATATCTCCCACAGCCCCAGGGTGATCTCAAAGCATCTAACTCACCCTCAGCATGCAGGGGGGACAGGTGGGGGCTGGGGGTAGAGGACGTTCCTGCTTCTCCAGGCAAGGGTCCATCATAGCAATTATATTTATTAACCCTTGGCTGCGTCTCCTGCCGATTCTTGGGATGACGTCGTTCCAGGAGTGGGGCATTGGGATGCAGGTAGGGGGCGGCTCTCTGGGATCCTCCCCCCGTCAGGTTCCCCTCAGCTGCCTACCGCTACTCCATGCAGCTGTCACTCCCACCTTGTGACTATGTTTGGGTCCCAGCTTTGTGGTCACCTTGTTCACCTGGCGGTGAGGTAGCCTCAGGCCAAGCCTCCCAGACCTGCCGACCGTAACTGTCTTCTCTGCGCTTCATGTTCAGGAAGGCCGGGGCTGCAGTGGGAGGGACAGAGCTTACGTGTCCTGTGGATGGGATGGAAGCATTGGTGGGGTGTCTTCCTTGTGTCGGTGTGTCCAGAGCAGAGCAAGCACACAGTAGAGCAAGCGGATGTGTGTGTGTGTGTGTGTGTGTGAGAGAGAGAGTGTGTGCATGTGTGTCTGTGTGTATGTGCACATGTGGCAGGAGCAGGGAAGGAGCAGGATTCAGGGTTGGCGAAGGAGGCAGGACCCCATGTTCCTTCCCCTCTCTTACTCTTCTTGGCTCTAAGTGCTTTGAGATTAGCACCTGGAGGCCAGGGACTGGGCAAGGTAGCTATTTCCTAAGGACAGAGCCATCTTCCTGTCCCTTTCTGCCCAAGGGAGAAGGTGGGGTCTCCCTTCCCCTTTGTTCCTTGGAACACCAGTGGCCTTCACTGAGTGGTCCAGGGTTTCTGTCGGCACTGAGACTGGGTAAGATCCCCCCAGCCCCATCATGCGAGGGGACCTGGGTCTTGCCTCCGTATTCCCCAACCCAAAGACTGTGTTCCACCCGGAGCCAGGGAGGAGCAGCTTCCCTCCAGCCCTCAGTCCCATCACTTCCAATCACCTGCCCAGCTCCTGCAATAACACATGCTCCCCACAGCTCCTCAGGGCTAATCAAATGGCTGTCTCATGTCCCTGGGTGCCCAGCACCCCCCACCCGGTGATTCAATCTGGGTCTTATCACCCCTAGGCCTAGCCCAGTGGTGTGTCTGCCTCTTGTCCAGGCTGCTTAGTGCTAATGGAGGTCTGACCCAGGGCTGCAGGCTGATTGATGATGGGGGGTCTGGTCCCTGAGGGCCAAGTTCACAGGCCCTGCTTTCTTGCCTTGGGATGGGTGGGGCTGGTGCTTCACCACCCCTAGGAGGGAGTGCACTGAAAGCAGGTGGAGCAATTGGGAGGAAAGGGTTTGGAAACATGATGAGGGATGCAGAGTTGGATCAGATCCAACAGGTGAGCCCAGGGACAGATGCAGAGAGAGGGACAGGGACAGGATGTACAGACATGGTGACATGGAGAGAGGCTACAGAGGGAGACGCAAAGACTGAGGCATGCAGGCAGAGAGAGAAGGCTGGAGACAGAGACACACAGACATAGCTGGGCACAGATGGAGAGACAGAGGGGTAGACGGGTGCTGTAAACAGACACAGGTGGGACCAGCAGCTGAATCGGAGACTGTCCTGGAGAACACCATGGGCTCCTGAGGGTGGCTTTCCATCTCACCTGGCCCCTCACCTCCTCTGCCCTCTGACCCTCTCTCCAGGCGCTAGGAGGGCGTGGGACACCTCCAGACTTGGAGGCTCTGTGGGTAGACCTAAAGGGATCTGAGGTTTGCCCCACATTGAGCAGGATTGGGGCCAGCACTGAAGCAGAGAGGTTGGAGGTCAGGTAGCACAAGGGACCTGCTAGGGCATATGGAGATTTCCAAGGTCATCAGACATCAGGCTTCAGGACATCAGAGGCTCATAAACCACAGCCGAAGTATTGCTGGAAAAGCCGGGCAGGTGAGCAGTTCTGGGAACAAGGTGTGGACAGGGAAGAAAAAGTTCCGGGAGAGCATGGGAGAGGGCACTGGATAGGCCCCATTGACCTGGGAGCAGGCGCTGCAGCCCAGCATCCAACCCCTTCAGGCAGTCTGGACCTGGGGCCTTGTCCTGGGGGGCGAGGAGGGCGGTTGCACCCACATTGTCAGCTTTGCGGCCTGCAAGCCCCCACCCCCACTCTCCCTCTCCATCACTGATGGCCGTGCAGATGTGCACGTCGCAGCTGACACTCTGACCCACCTCACACGGCCCAGGCACCCATGTGCAAACATAAACGTGTAAACACACGCACACACGGCACCCCCTCCCCATCACTCACAGCTGTTGGATTCCACTGTCATTAACGGTGCCCCCTCCACCCTGCTGTGGCCCCTGCCCCCTCCCTGTTAATTACCTCCTGCCTATGCCAAGTCCATTAGCTGCCCCACACACACCCCAGGGGCTAAGCACCAGCTGAGATGGATGGCTGCAGGGGGATCAATGGGATAGGAATCCGAGGACCCCTAGAGGGCTGGGACCAGGACAGCAACCTGAGGCTGTGGGGATCAGGCTGTTGGGTCCCCCCAACCTGGCCTAGGCCCCTCCCTCCACCCTCCTTCTCAGAGACGGCTGTCCTAGTTGGAAGATGGAGGCTCAGAAAGGGTGGTGGGCACCTCGGGAATGCCCAGCATTGAAGAAACAAGCCAGATCCCCACCCTCCCAAGCAAGCCTCTGCCAGCTCCTCCGTACCTACTCTGGAGAGAAGGAACCAGGGGAACAAGCCAGTGGGGTTCCCCAGGGACCCCCAGCACTGGGATGGGTCTCTAAAGAACCCAGAGGTCCAAGCCACCCTTGGCCCCATCAGCCTTCCTAACCAGCCTCTGCCTCCTTCCTGCCCTGCTCCCCTGGGGGCTGGATTCCCGACAGGAGAGCAGAGCATCTGTTCAGGTTTCCGGGAAAGGGGTGAGCAGTGCTCTAGGGCAGCCTGGGTGGAGAATGTCCCCTCCTGTGTCCCCTTGGATCCCCAGGCTGAAGATGGATACTAGAGAGAATTCCAGACTCCACAGGCCCTTGGCTTTCTAAGTACCAGCCCAGAGTGGGCCTGTCTTGCCAAATTCCTGAAGTGGCCTTGGACAAGCTGCCTGGGAGTGAGGGGTAGGTTGGGGGGGGAGGTGACATTCTTCAGAGGAGCCAGGATCCAGAAATCCTGACTCTCAGACTGCTGCCAGGCTGAACCACCAGGGAATTCAGGCACCTCCGGGGAAAATGAGGTGGCTCCATTGCTCCATGCATCAGCCGCCTCCCAGATCGTCTCTGTCCACCCCAGCTCTGACAGACTCCAGGGCTAAGGTGGAAAGCTTGAGCAGCAATGGCTCTGGGGTGGTGGGGAGGAGAGATGACAGACAAGACAGGCCAGCGCTGCAGGAGGAGCCCACACGGTGGCAGGGAGGAACAGAGTGGGGACAGCCCTGAGCAGAGCAGAGGCCCAAGACCTGCCTGCACTGGGCACAGGGGAAAAGGCAGAGAGCCAGGTGCAGAAGGACAGAAGCAGAGCCCCAGAGGTGATGTGCTTTCTCCGAGCCCTGCTTCTATCTAACCCAGACCCTGGAACAACAGGCTCCTCAGCCGCCTCCCGCTAAACTGGGCCCCCTTCCTCCTCTTGCAGGGCTGTGATCCCTGGGGGTTAAGCTTCTAGACTCTGGAGCCTGGTTCTGCCACTTAGCGGCTGTGTGATGTTGGGCACCTTAGCCAACCTTTCTGTGCCTTGGTGTCCTCCTTTGCAAACTGGGGACAATAATAGCAGTAACCTCACAGGGTACTTCCGAGGCTTGAACAAGTCCCACAAGAAAAACTCTTTCAATAAGGCCGGGCCTGTAGCAGGTGCTACGGAAACATTTGCTGTTTCATGGCACTCTTTCCCACTCCTCCTTCCTCCCCTTCTTCTTCCTCCTCCTTCTCTCCATCCTGCCCCGGGCCCTGGCCCTGTTCTTGGGAGTGAGGCAGGTGGTATGTCTGTGGGGATGGTGCTCACAGAAGAGGAGCTCTTGTCCCCTGATCCCAGCCACCCCTCTAGCTGCAGCTGCTTCAGAGAGAGGGGCCTTGCCGGGCTGTGGAGCGTAGAGGTGAGGAGGGGGCTTCTCTCACCATCTGAAGCCCTGTGGGCTCCAGGTCTCTTGCTGCCCCAAAAGGCCCTCATGGAGGAAGAGCCTCGGGATGCTGCAGGGAGGGCAGGGCCAGAGCCACCGTCCCCTGCCCCACCACCCCCGTCCCCTGCCCCACCTCCCCCATTACCTCCAGTCCTCTGGCTGCCTGATTTTCTCTAGTGGGACTTTCCCTCCCAGCTCACCTCTGGGCAGCAGTCAGGGGTTAGACAGGGACCTCGGCACAAGGACCTTCGCAGGGTGAGGTCACACATGCTCGTAGATCCTGAGTCAGTATCAACCTGGGAGTGGGAAACATGCTCCCAAGCCTTTCCGCCCCTTACCCCCTTCCCCTGAGTGCCAGGAAGTCCTTCCTGCAGTCTACCCTCATGCTTCCCACCTGGATCCGAAGGGGTTACTCAGCTTCAGGCCCGCCCACGGCAGGTCCCAGCTGCCTGGGGCCTGCGGTCAGAGCTAATGTAGGCAAGAGTTGGAGGACAAGAGGGGATAAAGTTATTAGCGTCTTCATCTTTGAGGGATATCGATTGCCAGGTCTCCAGGCTCACTTGGTCTCATAACGGGGCACAAGGGGGTGTTGGGAGGGGCTCAGGAAAGTCTCGCAGAGCCCCTCACCCCATATCCTGGAGTGGGAGCTTCCTTCTCAAAAGAGAAGTGTAGAAACACAATTTGGGAGGCGGGGGGCTGAGGCGGCAGGGGTGAAGCAGGAGGGCCGAGAGCGGAGTCAGGGCTTGGTGCCCTGAGCAAGGAGCAGACCGGAATGGGCTCAGTTTCAGTTCACTACACTTCGCTTTAAGGTATGAGTGTGTGTGTGTGTGTGTGTGTGTGTGAGAGAGAGAGAGACACACACAGAGACACACACACACAACTGAGCTAGAGAGGGCCATGATGGCAGCCCACGGGGGAGAAGGAAGGGACCCCTATTCCTGAGGCTCACATACACCAAACTGATCCACCAACCCCAACCTCCTGCCACAGGCAGTTTCCTCCAACACTCGGATGCCCTGTGACACCTCCCCGGCCCCTCCCCAGGCAGCTGTGCGGTGCTCCTTTGAACTAAGTGTTCTTGATGTGATTATGTGTGTGGTGGTGGGTGGTAGCTCACAGCGGAGTGTGTCACCCCCTTCCCACACGGGGTGACTTTGGTCCCAGTGTGTCTGGTTTTGTGTTTGTGGTGCACAGTCCCTGTGGGTCCCTGTGAGAAGGTCTGTGTAATCTTGGCTCTCTGCATGGGTCTGTGCAAATTACTGTTCCCAACCTGACATCAGAAGGGATGAAGGCCGGGGAGGGGGCTCGGGGTTCTGGCTGTCCACCTCCTCCAGGGAGAGCCCCCATGGGCATTTCCAGTCAGAGCTGTTCCAGCTCCGGGCTGACATCCCCAGGGGTAGAGAAGGAGCTCGGGCTGCAGAAAGACTCCGAGGGGAGAGCTCTGGGGGCTGGGAGTGTACAGCTGGTGGGACCAGAAAGGCACAACACCACTCCCCCTTCTTTCCTTGTTCCTTCCTCCCTCCAGTTTCCGTTCTTCCTCTCTTTTCCTTTGGAAGCAGGGAGGAGGGGGCAGGGGTGGCTTCTCTGGGCAGGGGGTCAGAAGCTCTGGTCCTTTTGCCCTGGAGGAGCTGGCTTCCCCTCTGCTGGGCTGGGAGAGGAGGTAATTAATGACAGGGGGGCCAGGAGGGTGAGTGTTCAGGGCTAATGTTGGTATTAATCAGGAGCTGGTCCCCAGTGAGGGATAGGATTCAGCTGGGGCACCGTGTGTGTGTGTGTGTGTGTGTGTGTGTGTGTGTGTGTGTGTGTGTTGGGGACAGGGGGCTAAGGGGGACCAGGAGCTCCTGACTCATCTGGCACCCCCCAACCCCATCCAGCCCTCCTGCCCCTTGCCCTTGTTTTTCTGGAAGTCCCTCCTGCAGTGTGTTCTCCAACCTCCTGCTGAGGGAGGGGCGGACCCCTGCTCAAGTCCAAGTCCATCCCTGGACGTGGGGGTGGGGCAGGCCACCCCCTCCCCACAAACCCCTCACTAGCCCTTCCTGCGGGCAGGCGCATTAGGTGATTCCTGAGGCTGTCAGCCCTGCTAATTGCCTCTCAACCTTCCCCTCATCACCAGGGCGGCCCCCCACGAACTCCATTAGCCCCCCCTCTCTCCCCTGATAGCCCCTAAATCAGCCCCAATTATTCACAGGAGGGGGAGGTCTGAGCTGAGCTGTGATTACAGCTAGAGTGGAGGGGGTGAGGGAGTCTGAGTGCCAGGCAGGCTGGCGGGCAGGCCAGCGGCAGGGCTGGGAGGGGGGTGGGGCGCTGGGACCTTGTGGGCAGGGACCTGGGAGTCTGAAATGGAGGGACCACCCAGGGGCAGGGACCTGGGAGTCTGAAATGGAGGGGGAAGGCCAGGTTAGAAGATGGGCAGCTGGGGGTCTTGGCTTATATTCCAGGGACCATCCCCACACTCATTAAGACGAAAAAGGGTGAGGGAGGGGTCAGATGGGCA
This sequence comes from Cheirogaleus major, assembly GCA_963574435.1. Lineage (NCBI taxonomy): Eukaryota > Metazoa > Chordata > Mammalia > Primates > Cheirogaleidae > Cheirogaleus > Cheirogaleus major. Next base: position 48,977 of record CAUYPO010052679.1, read on the forward strand.
CAGCCCCTGTGAGCGGGTCAGCCTCACCGCTGTCGTCAGCATCACTGCCAAGCATGTATGACAAGCTTGGCCGGCGAGGAAGAGAGAGCAGCGAGAATGCTTTATCCTTGCAGGACTTTCCTGAGAGGACATTATGGCTCCTTGCAGCTCAGACCCAGGCCAGCCACCCACCTGTGCGATGTGGGGGACGGGCAGAGGCCACCCCCTCTGTGTTCTGGCTGGCACATGTCTGTGGGCCTGTGGGTGAGACAGGGAATGGCGTGCAGGGCGTGCGGGGTGTGCGTTGACACTCAGCCTGCTGGGGTTTCCAAGCAGCACCGGGGAGGCCTCTCCAGCCCCTTCCCAGGAGCCAGGATGCTCTGTGCACATTCCTGCCAGGCGGCTGCCTCTAGGACTCCTCACAAAGCCCTTCGCACCCTGGACGGAAGGGACACCACACCCTGCCCTCTCGTTGCCCTCTGTTAGCCCTTCTATTGTGTTGTGAGGCCACCCACCTCCACCGGTCCACCTGCCACTGCTGCTCACCTGGATTAGTGCGGCAGCCTCAACACAGCACTAATTCTTTTATTTATTTATTTACTTATTTGAGAGTAAGTTGTCGCTCTGTTGTCCCGGCTGGAGTGCAATGGCATCATCATAGCTCACTGCAACCTCAAACTCCTGGGCTCAAGCAATCCTCCCACCTCGGTGTCCCAGAGTGCTATGATTACAGGCATGGGCCACTTGTGCCCAGCCTACTAATTCTTTTAAAACCTGAGCTGGATCATGTCGCTCCTCTGTTCAAATCCTCTAGTGGCTCCCCATTTACTCAGAGCAAAACCCAACAGCCTAAGAGGCCCTGAAGGATTTGACCCCCATTACACCTCTGTCTTCAATATCTGCCACCATGCTTCCCCCCACTCACTCCTTTCCGCTCTCCGAAGACAGTGGTTATCACCATTCTTTGGATACGGCACACGGTCTGGCCTCAGGGCCTCTGTATGTGCTGTTCCCCCTGCCTGGAATGCTCTTCCCCCAGAAATCTGTATGGCTCCCTCCTTCTCCTCCTTCCCCTGAGGTTACCTTTTCAATGAGGCCTTCCCTGACCACCTTTCCAAAACCGGTACCTCCAGCACTCCCTATCCTCTTCCATGTTTTATTTTTCTCTATTTTTTATGATAGTTCTTTTCATCATCTGACGTGTCATGATTTTACTGATTTTGTTTCTTTATCATCCCTTCACCACCACCACTACTAGAATGTAACCTTCGTTTTTTTACTTTTCATATTTGGACAGAAAATTGTGTCTATTTTGTTCACAGCTGTAGCCTCAATTCCTGCACATAGTAGGTGCTCAATAAGTCTTTATTTAATGAACAAATAAATAATTGACTCTTTCCCCAATTAGAATATGAGCTTTTTGAGGACAGGAAACATTTATCACCTAAATAAGTTATTAAATATAGTTTTACAACAGTACCTGGTAATCAATAGGTGTTCATTCAATAAAAGTTAATAGTTGCTATCAACATCATCATCATCGTTGTCATTTCCTCTGTGTCCTGGGCACTAGACAAATACAAACAGTGCTTGTTGAACAACAGAATGAATGAGGACCTTGGGCCCCCTTTTGCTTTCCTGGTGGAACTCTGGGAGGGCTGCGTCCAGCAAGTGGAGCTGGGGTCCAGGGAGTTGGAAGAGCATTGCACAAGGTGTCAGTTGTTAACTCTAACGTTTATTGAGCACTTTTTTTGTGCCAGTCCCCAAGAGCACAAAGCTGATTTCAACCTGGCCCTAGTCCTTGTAGAACTCAGAGTTTAGGGAGAAAGAGGCAAGTGTTAAACTTTCATAAGCAGGATTGGGATGGGAGAGTGAGGGCCTGGACAGGCTCCCAGAAAAAGGGCAGTTGAGCTGAATGTGGAAGGATGAGAACAAGGGAGCCCGGTGAAGGATGGGAAGAATGCATGTACCCCTTCTTCTGTGAGCCTCAGTCTCCCCATTTGCTCATTGAAGGTGCCAGATCTTATCACTTTCAAAAGCCCATCTGGTCTCTGACATTCTGCAACTCTATGATCTTTGGCCTCCCGTCCTAATGCTGTGGTCTGGTTTCTGCTGCCCCCTTCTGGAGATTCTTGGTAGCACTGAAGTCCTGAAAAGCAACCTTGAACCTTGACCCTTCTTCCCTTCCCTAAAGCCTGCAGTACCATCCTGTCAGCCTGCCTGCACACACCTCCTATCCTCAAAGCACTAGCTAGCTAAACAACACTTGCTTGTCTCTCAGATTGAAGTTTCCTAGATAAAAAAAAATTCTCGGTACATTTTTTGTTTTGTTTTTGTTTTTTTGAGACAGGGTCTCACTCTGTTGCCCAGGCTTGAGTGCAGTGGTGTCACCATATCTCACTGCAGCCTCAAACTCCTGAGCTCAAGTGATCCTCCTGCCTCAGCCTCCTGAGTAGCTGGGACTGTAAGTTGCATGCCACCAGGCCTGGCTTCAGTACATGTTTTAGATGAAGGACTTGAAACTATAATACATAAAGGATTCATAATTATTATGACTCAGCAATTCCATTCCTAAGTAGCAATCAAGATAAATAAAAAGGGCCGGGCACGGTGGCTCACGCCTGTAATCCTAGCACTTTAGGAGGCCGAGGCGGGAGGATTGCTTGAGCTCAGGAGTTCGAGACCAGCCTGAGCAAGAGTGAGATCCCATCTCTACTATAAATAGAAAGAATTAGCCAAACAACTAAAAATAGAAAAAATTAGCTGGGTGTGGTGGCCCATGCCTGTAGTCCCAGCTACTTGGGAGACTGAGGCAGGAGGATCGCTTGAGCCCAGGAGTTTGAGGTTGCTGTGAGCTAAGCTGACGCCACGGCACTCTAGCTGGGGCAACAGAGTGAGACTCTGTCTCAAAATAAATAAATATAAAAATAAAAAGATTTATCCACACAAGACTTGTACATGAATGTTGACAGTAGCTTTATTCATAACGGTCCCAAACTGGAAAAGACCCAGTGACCATCAACTGGTTTAAAGATAGGACAAAGTATATCTATACAATGGCGTACTGCCCGTTATAAAGAGCAATGAACTATTGGAAAGCTTTCTGGTAAGTGAAAGAAGCCAGACATAGCACATATTGTATGATTCCATTTACATGGAAATTCTTGAACAAACAAATCTACAGTGACAAAAAGCAGATGAGAGATTACAGGGCTTGGATTGGGGGATGAGAATGGAGTTTGGGTACATTATCTGTAAAGGGGAAAAAGTGAGGTTTCTGGGGAGATGGAATTAACATTTTTTTGATTGGGGTGGTGGTTAAACAGATGAACACATTTGTCAAAACTCATTGAACATTATGCTAAGTGAAACAGGTGAGATACAAAAGTAGAAATATTATGATTCCACTTACTTGAGGTACCTAGAATAGTCAAATTCATAGAGACAGAAAGTATTAGGTTATTAAATATGAAATGTCCAATTTCCTTAAGTACTAAGTTTGACAGTTGCTAGCTCTGAAATTTCACTTTGACACTTCCTGTTTTATTTTTATTGTGAAGGTACATCCTCAGTCTTTCAAATGTACTGTTTGGCTAGTGATTATCTTTCAAAAAATTTTTAGAGCAATTTTTGTGAAACCATGGATAAGTCAAAAATTCATGTTATTTTCCAATATGAGTTCCATCGTGGAACCAAAGCAGCGCAGACAGCTCGAAATATCATTGAAGTGTTTGAGAAGGATGTGGCTAATGAACGTATAGTAGTACATCGATGGTTTGAGAAATTCTGTTCTGGTGATGTTAATGTTGAAAATGAGCCACGTGGGTGACCTGAGACCTAGGTGGATAATGATGAGCTGAAAGCTGTAGTGGAAGTGAATCCATCTCAGCCTGTGCGTGAATTAGCAGCAAGGTTTGACGTTACTCTTCCAACAATACTGGACCATTTGAAACAAATCGGCAAGGTAAAGAAGCTGGATAGATGGGTTCCCTATGAATCAAATGAGCGTCAGAAGAGAAATCATCTGGAAGCTTGCCTTTCTTTGCTGTCATGAAGTAAAGGGGCAACATTTCTACACAATATTGTTACTTCGGGATGAAAAATGGATGCTTTTTGACAATTGCAAGCATTCAGCACAATGGTTTGATAAAGATGAAGTGCTGAAACACAGTCCCAAACTGAGTATTCATCAAAAAAAGCTAATAGTGTCTGTACCAGAGGCTGAGGGTGGGGGTAGGGGGTGGGGTAATGGGGAGTTCTTGTTTAATGAATGCAGGGTTTCAGTTGAGGATGTTGAAGAAGTTCTGGAGATAGATAGACTGATGGTTGCACATAATGTGATGTACTTAATGCCACTGAACTGTGCACTTGAAAATGGTTATAATGATACCTTTTATATTTTTACCATCATAAAAAAAACCGAAAACACCAAACTCATCACCACTGTACACTTTAAGCGGGTACCTTTTTATTGGATGGGAGTTATACCTCAATAAAGTTGATTTTTCAAAGTCTCCCAGGAGGGATGATCCTGCCTTGCTCTTTCTGAACTTTCGTAGTTTGCTGCCACTTACTAGTGTCTGTTTCACCATATGTAAATGGTCATGATGATGGGACCAATCTCGAGTTAAGGATTAAATGAGCCAATACATCTGAAGGGCTAACGACGACGAAAGCAAATGTTAGTGCCATCAGAGCAGGGAAGGGTGCCCCGGGCCCGCCGGCGGGCTGTGGGGCTCCGGGAGGCGCACGCTGGCCGCGAGGTGGCGCCGCGAGGGCTCGCTCGGTCCGGACGCCGCTGGTGCGGACAGCAGCGCCGCTAGCCGAGTCCCAGACCTCGGGAGACCGTTTCCCAGGATCACACCCTCCCTCAGTGTGATTTCGGGCGGCAGGAGGAGAGGAGGGGCCTCTCACTGTCCGCCTGTCTCAGACCAGGACGTGGCGGTCGGTCCCGGGTTGGGCAGCACGGAAAGGTGCCCTGCTTGGGCGATCTCATTGATTCTGCTCCGTAACCCCACTTTGCAGACAGGACAGCTGAGGCACGAGAGGTTTAATAACCCAGGCCGCACGGCGAGTGGAAGCCGAGGGGGACTCGAGCCCAAGGCCCCTGCTCTGACCTCTCCTCCTCGTCCCCTCTTTGCCCCCGGCCCAGGCTGCGGAGAGTCGGCCCCGCGCTCGGCCTCTGTGATCCCACCCCCAACACAGTTTTCCCTCCCGGGGCTCTGGATCTCCCCTCCCCCGGCTCCCGGCTCCCGGTTTCCGTGTCAAAACTTCCTGCCTTGGCGAGGGCCCGAGTTCCCACCCCCTTCCTGCCCCCCGCCCCTCCGCGCCCCTCCCCGCCCTGCGATGCAGGCGCTCGGCCTCCCAGCCGCTCGCGCAGTCGGGCTGGGGCTCTACGCGGGACCCTCGCCCAGCCCTCCGCCGCCCCCGGCGGTCCCCAACCCCAGGCCGGAGGAGAGACAGGGCCCCCGAGGCAGGTGAGTGACTGCACGCCCCGGCGGAGAGGCCTGGGTGGTGGGCCCGAAGAACACTCTGCCCAGGGAAAGGGTGTGCGGACCCTGAGGCCCCCTCCTCGACTGGAGTCCGAGACCCATGGGTGAGGAGCAGGGCAAAGAGGGACAGATGAAAAGAGACGAGAAGGAGGGGAAGGGGGCAGTGGAGAGGTTGCAAAGGGGGCAGATAGGGGGGGTCCATCCGTAATGGAACATGAACGTGAAATGAAGCGCTAAGGAGGCTGCTTCCTCAGCGCCTGGGGATTCGCTCCTGGAGTCCAGTGTCCCTGCTCCCTCTCTGCTGGCGGGAGAAGAGGGTACCTGGTTCCTCTCCTTTGCTCAAGGGAAAGGAGCCTGAGAGCACCGGCATTAGAGTCAAGATTGCCTTACTAGCTGTAGGGCCTTGGTCAAGAGATTTAATATCTGTGCCTCAGTTTCTCATTTCTAAAGGGGAATAATATAACACAGGGCCTCCCTCATGGGGTTGCTGTGAGGCTTAGAAGAGCAAGCATGTCTCCTGCTTTGAACAGTGCCTGCTCAGGGTTTATCGTCTGTACTGTCCTTCTCCCCACCAGGGAGGAATGTGTGACGGAGGAGGTGGGGACCCAGGTTTGCAGGCCTGGCTCTCACGTCGTCGCCGGTTATGAGGACTGGAAGTGGGCTCCAGGTGCCTGAGAAGCTCTGAGTGATAATTGTGCCACTGCATTCCAGCTTGGGCAACAGAGCAAGGCCCTCTCTCTAAAAACATAAAAAAGAAAAAAGAAAGAAAGAAAGAAAAGCTCCCAGAGTGGATGATCTGATCTGAGGTAGTGCTAAGAGCCAGGTGTGTGTGTTTGTGGGGGGCAGGTGGTGAGTGCCCAGGAGCCCAGGCCCAGCAATGCCACCCCTTACCCCCACTCCCATCTCCAGCCTCCAGTAGCAGACTCTCTGCTCCCCTGCTCTGGCCTTTTATGAGTGGCCTCTCCCGGGACTGGGCTGTGACCCTAGTCCCTGGGGATGGGAACAGCTTGTGCTGGCCTGAAGTTCCCAGGCTCAGCCAGGCCTCAGCTCCAGGCAGGATTGGGCAAGGGGTCCGCTCTCCACCCTGGGCTAAGCCAGGCCTTATTGGGCCGGAGCTGTTGAGGGAGCTGTTCTCTGAACCCCACCCCAGCCCAATCCATGGTAGAGTACCTGCTGTATGTGCTCGTGAGCCAGGGTGTGGGCAGCTCTCGGGTCCCCTGTGTCTCCCCACTGCTGCTTCCTTTCCCTCCCACTCTGAGGTCTCCTAAGGTCTGCCTGCCATACTCCCCACTGCAGTTGGGGTGCCCTCCCTGCTGCTGGGAGCTGGGTCCTCCAGGCTTGCCTCTCTGCCTTCCTCTCTCTCCCATGGAAGGTGAAGCTGAGGGCTGGCATCTGTTTCTCCACCCCCTTCCCCCCAACATTCCCTATCAGACTCTCTCAGAAGAGGAAACTTGCTCTCCAGGCAGCCCCATCCACCAATCGGAAACCTGGAGAGAGATAGAGGTCACTGGGCTGCTGTCTGCCGCCCCTCCACCCAACACACACTGGGGAGGGGCCGAGGCCCAGTGGGCCTCCACCATCGTGCGAGCTTCTCCTCTGAGAGCCTTGGGAGCCTTCAGAAGGAGCCTCCCGGGACTCTGAGGGGCCCTGGGACCCCATCCTAGCTCTGGGGAGGGTGTCAGTTCCTGGCACCTAACCTATGGGGGAGAAGCCAGCAGGAAGTAGAAGAGAAGGCAGGGAAGGGGAGAGAGAAAGACAAAGACAGAGAAGGAGACAGACATAAATACCGAAACAGAGACTGACAGATGCAGAGACCTGAGCAGAGCCATAGAAACAACAAGGCCCAGAGGGAAAAAAGGCAGACTTAGAAAAATAGGCAGGGTGCTGTGGCTCATGCCTGTAATCCTAGCACTTTGGGAGGCCAAGGTGAGAAGATGGCTTGAGGCCAAGGGTTTGAGACCAGCCTGAGCAAGAGCAAGAGCAAGACCCCGTCTCTCCAAAAAATTAGAAAAATTAGCTGGGATTGGTGGCACATGCCTGTAGTCCCAGCTACTCGAGAGGCTGAGGCAGGAGAATCGCTTAAGCCCGAGAGTTTGAGGTTGCATTGAGCTATGATGACGACACTGCACTCCAGCCCAGGTGACAGAGTGAAACTCTATCTGGAAAGAAAAAAAAAAAAGAATAAAGAAAGAAAAAGAAAAATAGAGTGGAGACCTAGAGATAGAACAAAAGGAAGGTGGAGACGGAGAGAGGCAGAAGACCAAACGGAAACCGCAGGGTAGAAAGAGCAACAGTGCAGCCTTGGAGCCTGGTCGCCCCGGCTCAAATCCCTGCTCTGCCCTGGCCAGGCTGTGTGGCCTGGGGCAAGTTACTTAACCTTTCTAATATTTCTTCTGCTACAAAATGGGAGGCATAATAGCACCTACTGTATACACTTGCTGAGAGAACTACTAGAAAGGATCTAGCCCACAGGACACACTTAACAGGGGGTGGGAATTAGTAATTAGTAATTACAGCACCCACACGGGCAAGATGGCAGTCCTGAGAGAAAGAGCACTGGGTGGCCCCGGGGCCCTGCCTGTCCAACTGCTGGTGGGTGCTCACGCTCTCCTGCTTCTGCCTCCCACGCTACCCCCATGCCATGGCATCGGGGGCCCAGGCCCTCTGTGCAGGAGGAGGTGTGTGCAGTGGACAGGGGGGCATGGTCCCTGGGCCAGCAGGCAGAGAATGAGGGCGCAGGCCAGGCGGGCACACCCCTCCACCCTGTCAGTGACTCAGTGCCTTGCACTACTGTGCACTCATCCCATAGGAACGTGGAGGTCAGCCCTGAGGAATTCCCGCGGGAGGTCAGGAGGGCAAGTTTGGAGCTGCCTTTTGCTTTGTAACATCAGGAAGTTCCTTCTAAATTCCACCTTCCATCATCTCGCCAGTGACACACCTCATTGTGTCCTGAGGGCCCTGGGACAAGGGCCCACTTCTGCCGTCTGGGAAGCTGGTGAGAAGCCACAGCTTAAGCATCTCCTTCGCCATCCCTGGAAAAGTAAGGTCAAGGCTTACTGGAGTCAGAAAGGATTTAGGGTGTATCAGTCCATCCACTCCACACGCACGTTCAGTTGCTGCCTGCAAGTGCCGGCGCCCTGGCGCCCGAGTGGCTGGTACTGCGGATACGGTGGCGAGGAAGGCAGAGAAGTATCCTGCCCTCCTGGAGCTGCACTCCACTGGGGCAGACAGACCTTAATAAAAACATAATTATTCGTAGGACGGGAGCTTCGAGGCAGCATACACTAACACAGCTGTGGGGAAACAGGACTCACAGAGCAGCGGTCACAAGATAGGGGATCCATCAGCCTGGTCAGTCCCTCAGATGTAACATATACTAGAGGCTGTGACCTCCTGGGTTAGTTTCACTGCCCCAGAGGAGAGACATTAGTGGCAAGACTGTGCTGGGCTTTGGGGAAGTGTTGAGCCTCTGGAGACTAACCCATGTGCAATTGGGAGCCAGCCGCAGGGCAGAGTTGGGAGAGAACACCCAGGTCTCCTTTGCACCGTGGGGGTCCGTGGTCACTGTGCTGAGAGCCTGCAGGAAGGCCTTGAGGGCAGGGAGACGTGGCTGAGGCTTCCAGTGGGCTTCCTGGAAGAGGCTGGCCTTGAGACTGGGTTGGCCTGGGCAGAGGGGGCGGTGTGGGGAGAGGCGTGAGGGGCAGCAGCTGTCCAGTGTGATGGGAGCACAGAGTTGGGGCGGGTGAAGCTGGACACCTGGGGAGGCTGGCCCCTGGGGACCCCTTCTTGTGCTATGGAGAGTCACAGAGGGTGGTAGAGAGGGGCAGTAGCCAGAGCAGGGCTGTACTTTCTGAGCGTAACCTATGGGTGATGGTGAGCTGGGTGGGCTGGAGGGGGACCTTCTCCTTAGCCTGTGTCACCCCAGGGGTGACTCCCCACTGCTTTGTCCTTCAAGTAGATTCTGATCCCACTATTGTCTCTGGTAGCCAGGCAGCCCTTGGGCAAGTCATTTTACCTGAAACCCACCACTGTCTCATCTGCGAAACGGGGATAACAATCGCTAGCACCTTGCAGGATGGTGGCGAGGGTTGGGACTGGTACGGGCGCCATGCTCTGGTAGGTAGGCAATGGGCATCTGGTGAATCAGAATCCCTGCAGTTTCTCTATTTCCTGATGAGTAAACAGGTCGGACCTAGGACCCTCTAGCTTCTGTTTCCTGAGCCACAGAGAACACAAGGCCGGCCCCTCACCCCTGCCCCTTCCCGCCCAGCCTCTGGCGCGCTCTGGTGCACGCGCAGGCTTCCTGTCCCTCCATCCGGCAGACATGCCTGGCGTGCCGAGGGCCTGGCCTGGCTAGATGTAGGAGGAGCTCTGTGCCTGTGTGTGCAAATGTGTACATGTGTGTTCTTTGGAGAGGGAGGGGAACAGTTTTGGGACTGGAATCTCACTGCTGATCCTGTCTCAATGCAAAGATAGGTTAGGAAGGGGCACAGAGAAACAGACACGGAGACTGGGAGAGACACGGAAAGGCGAAAGAGATACCGGGCAAAACAGCCTTAGAACCAAGTTAAGATGCATGCCTTAGTGAGTGGATCATGGCTGGAATTCAGCTTCCACTGTCCGCTTGAAGGTGGATGCCCTTGTGCAGTGAATGTTATGCACAACTGTACTTGGTAGCCTTGACATAGAAAAGGAAAGCGTGGGGCAGAAAGACAGAAACCAAGAAACTGATGGAGGAAGGAAAAAAGGGAAAATAGTTTCTGATGAAGAACAAAAGTCAAAAAGGAAGAGGCAGAAAGCCTGGAACGTGGGAGATTCTGATTCTGCACCAACATCCACTGAGCAGGCGATACTGTGTTCCACAGTGTTTCCAACCCTCACCGAACTCTGGAGATACTGGGGCCAGCGGCGGAGGGATTCTGCCGTTTTACAGATGACGAGATGGAGAATCAGAGGGCTCATGTGATATAACTGAGGCCACACAGCTTGTAAGTGACAGAGACAGAACCTTTGGACTCCAAGATGGGAAGGGGTGGGGAGAAAGAGAAAAAGAGAGAAAGAGGCTAAGCAGAGAGGAGGGGCAGTGGAACCAAGAAGGAGCTGGAGTTGGTGCTCAGGCCAGGGGTTGGGGAATCCAGGCATCCTGCCTTGTCAACTGCCTCTGGCTTGAAGAAGTACCTGGCGGACAGCCCATCATTCTGGGGGATCAGGTTCTCCGGGGAGCCTGGCCCCCTCCCACCTCCACTTCCTTTCTCTCTGTCAGCATTTGCGGCCCCATTCCCATTCCCGGATCATCCTGGGGGTTCTTCAGAAAAAACAAGAAACAGTTTTCCTGGAATTAATGCCCAAAGGGCATGACAGCGCCAAGGGGAGGGGAGAGGGGGCCACCTTGAGTGCAAGAGGAGGAGTGGGACTGACTAGGTAATGACCGTATTATGTGCAGACTCCAGGCATTTTATCTATATTAACTCATTTAGTCTGCACAACAACCCTACAAGGGAAGTACCATTATCATCCCCATTTCATAGATGAGGGAATGGAGAGCTGGGGTTCACACCCAGGGCTGAACTTGGACAGGGCTGGGAGGTGCAGAGCTCAGGGGTTATCCTAAGCTACCACTTCCCAGAGAAACGGGAAGGGAGCTGGTGAGGAAGTCCCTCCTGCTGTCTCACTTCCATCAGCCCCACTCTCACTCTGCGCTTTCTATAGAAATGGATCCTCTCCTGCCCACCAGGAACTCCAACACCCCGCACACCCTCCCAGGGCCCCACACTCATGTCCCTCCTCCTAGGTGGGGCTGGACACAGTGAGGATAGAGGGGCTCCGCACCAGATGGAACTAGCCGAGCTGAGCTTGGAGAAGACCGGGGAGGCTGAGCGGGGCTGGGCCCTGTGTGGGCTTGGAGGCTGGGAGGGCAGGGACACGCTGGGGCTGTGCAGTGGGCCTGGGACCTCAGGGCCTGGCCGGGAGCCCAGCCCATTTGCATCTCGAGGTGGAGGAGAGAGAACTGTCAGCTCATTCTTGACTGTAAACACATCTCCGTTCCCACGCTGCTGATGGTGCTCTCGTGGCAGCCCCCACCCCCACCCCCTTCTCCTGTCCAACCCCCTGCCAGCTCCCCAACCCCCGTAACTGAGGCTGTTCAAAAGAAGATGCAGAGCCACGGGGCTTCCCGTCTGGGCTCAGGAAAGACTGGAATCACTGGGAGGCCTCTGCCAGGAGCCTGGGTTTGGATCCCAGCTCTGATCCTACTGGCTGTGCGGCCTTTCTTACCCTCTCTGTGCCTGTTTCCTCATCTCTAATGTGGACTCTAACACCTACCACGATGGGTTGATGTAAGCTTTATTTTATTGATTTATTTTTTCTAGCCCTGGCACTCTGTTGCCCGGGCTAGAGTGCCCTGGCGTCAGCCTAGCTCACAGCAACCTCAAACTCCTGGGCTCAAGCGATCCTCCTGCCTCAGCCTCCTGAGTAGCTGGAACTACAGGCATGTGCCACCATGCCTGGCTAATTTTTTCTATATATTTTTAGTTGTCCAGCTAATTTATTTCTATTTTTTTAGTAGAAACGGGAGTCTCGCTTACTGCTCAGGCTGGTCTCGAACTCCTGAGCTCAAATGATCCACCTGCCTCGGCCTCCCAGAGTGCTAGGATTACAGGCATGAGCCACTGCACCTG